>PVJI01016954.1:13838-37040 GCA_004026765.1 Micronycteris hirsuta
GGGGGGAGGGGAGGGAGAGGATGCAAATAACTGTAATTGAACAACAATAAAGTAATTATAAAAAAAAGAAATACAGGCAAGTCAACTATCAGATATTGAGTTCAAAGCATTGGTTATCAGTAAGCTCAATGAACTCACAGAGAATTATCAGAAACTACAGGGAAACTACAATGATCTCACTGCAAACTACACCAACATGAAAAAGGAAATAGAAATTATCCACAAAGGCCAAGAGGAAATTAAGAATACAATTTCTGAACTGAAGAACACAGTAGAAGGAATCAAAAGCAGGCTCGATGAAGCAGAGGATTGGATCAGCGAGCTGGAGGAAAAGGTAAAAAAACAAACACCCAGAAATAACAAGAAAAAAAGAAAGAGGCTTAGAAATATTGCAAAGGGATTAAGGGAAATGCAGGACAACATGAAACATAATAATATCCATATAATAGGGATACCAGAAGGAGAAGAAGAAGAGCAAGGGACAGAAATTTTCCAAGTTAACGAAGAGGGGAAAAAAGCTGGAGTAATGTTACAGAACAGAGCGGGGTCAGTAAATGGTATACTGTTACCAAAAGAACCCCCCTTTATGCTCCTGGGGTCCCCTACCTAATTAGGGCCCCCCTTTTGGCTGCACCCTGTTACAGTAGCAATACTCATATCAGACAAAATAGACTTCAAAAAAAGGGCCATGAATAGAGACCCAGAAGGACACTTCATAATACTCAAGGGAAGAATCCACCAATAAGACATAAACATTGTAAATATATATGTGTAACAGGGTGCAGCCAAGAGGGGGGCCCCAAATAGAGATTTGCAATGGGGTCCAGAACTCAAGGTGTCCAAGAAATGTTAGAAAAAAATATATAGGATGTCCTCATGACCACAAGTCTGAACTGGGGGGATGGGACTCCTGGAGCAGGGCCATTCAGAGCTGTTTTATATAGTAGCAGCTTTGCAGCTAACCTCTGGCATGGTCATTTAACATATCTATAACCTTTAACTAGTTTCATAGATATGTTAAATAGCTGTGGCCGTGCTTTGGCCAGTGGGATGAAAATGACTTCCACCCAAGTTGTAACTGGGAGGCAACTCCCCCTGCTCACAGTGCCTGTGTGAGAGCTTGGAAATGATTGGCTCCATGCCATAGGGCCACACTTGCCCAGAGTTAACATGGCAACCCAGTAAAGCAGGAAGAATATGGGAGTGCTGGCAAGTGTAGCTGAATTTAGGAGTCGGAAATGGGCCTGCAGAGGAAGATTGGCACGGGAATTTAAACCCAGGCACAGCAGCCATACCAAGGGAGGAACACACAGCTTTTGGCAAGTAGGGGAGAACCTGTGGCTTTGGGGCTCTCTCTGCCACACAGCTTAGGAAGCTGAGAAGCAAGATGTAGCAGAGATGCAGAGCTCTCTCAGCAGTTTGGAAGAATGCAGGAGAGACACTGCAGAAAGGAAAGACAGGACCACGAGGCTTTGGAAGAGTGGGGACCCCTCGGCCTGGGAGAGAGAGAGAGGACCACGGAGTTTGGGTTGCTCCCTTTGTCCCCATGGCCTAGGAAGCAGAAGAGACTTTGCCTGGAATAAAAGGGGTGAAAGGACTCTTGCTGATGGGCTACGAGAAGGTGCCACATGGTTTTGGATTAACTGGAGATTGTGGTGGCAACACAGTGGATGGTGTTGGAACTGAGGGGCTGCCTGAATCATGGACTTCTACTTGCTGTCCTGAGATATGGCACCCTAGAGTGGGCAGGGGGAGAAGGAAGGACTGTGCAATTGTGGGTATTCCAAAGAACTTTAGTATCTTAATGGAAACATTAAGTCATTACTCCAAGCCTCCATAACTTGTAAATAAATAATCCTTTTCCTTTTCATCAGTCTCTGGAATTGAGAGACGTCTTTCCTTTGGTGGCGAGCATAATGAACCTAGAATAGTAGGGGGACACAGGAGCACAAGGGGGATCCTTTTGATAACAGTATATCGTTGAACGCCCCCACCCTGTTCTGTAACATATGCAACCAACATAGGAGGACCCAAATTCATAAAGAAAATCTTGTAGGACTTCAAGAAAGATATTGAAAGCAACACAATTATAATGGGGATTTTAACATCCCATTATCAAAAATGAACAGATCTTCCAAACAAAATATCAGCAAAGATATTGTGGCATTGAACAATGCCCTAGAAGAAATGGACTTAACTGATATATATAGAGCCTTTCACCCCAAAGAAGCTAAATACACATTCTTTTCAAATGTATATGGAACATTTTCAAAGATAGACCACATGATAGGACACAAAACAAACCTCAACAAATTCAAGAAAATTGAAATCATATCAAGTATTTTCTCCGACCACAAGGCACTGAAAGTAGAAACCAACCCCAAGGAAAAAAACCCAAATGCTCAAAATCATGGAGATTGAATAGCATGCTATTAAAACAATGAATTGGCCAAGAATGAGATGAGAGAAGAAATCAAAAAGTTCCTGGAAACACATGAAAGTGAACTCACAACAACCCAAAACTTATGGGACACAGCGAAGGCAGTCCTGAGAGGGAAGCTCATAGTGATACAGGCCTACCTAAACAAGATAGAAACATTTCAATCAAACAACCTAACCCTATGCCTACAAGAATTCAAGGAACAACAACAAAGACAGCCCAGAGCAAGTAGAAGGAAAGAAATACCAAGATCAGAGCAGAATTAAATGACATAGAGACCGAAAGCACAATTCTAAGGATCAATGAATCCAGGAGCTGGTTCTTTGAAAAGATAAACAAAATCGACAAGCCTTTAAGCAGGCTCATCAAGAAAAAAAAGAGAGAGGACCCAAATAAACACAATCAGAAACAAAAGAGGAGATAATATAACTGATGTCACAGAAATACAAAGGATTGTAAGACACTACTATGAGGAAATGTATGCCAAGAAATTTGAAAACCTAGGTGAAATGGAAAAATTTCTAGGAAAATATAATCTTCTAAAATTCAATGAAGAAGAAGCAGAAAGCCTGAACTGACCAATAACAGCAGATGAAATTGAAGCAGTAATCAAAAAACTTTCAACACACAAAACCCCTGGACCAGATGGTTTCATAGGAGAATTCTACAAAGCATTTAAGGAAGAACTAACCCGTATCCTTCACAGACTGTTCCAAAAACCCAAAATGATGGAAGACTCCCAAGCTCTTTTTATGAAGCCAGCATCATCCTAATCCCAAAACCAGATAAAGACACAACAAAGAAATAAAACTTCAGGCCAGTATCGCTGATGAACATAGATCCTAAAATCCTGAACAAAATATTGGCAAAGTGCTTCCAGCAATACATTAAAAAGATCATCTACCATGACCAAGTGGGATTAATCCCAGGGATGCAAGGATGGTACAATAACCACAAAACAATAAATATAATACATCACATAAACAGAAGCAAAGACAAAAATCACATGATTATATCATAGATGCAGAAAAATCATTCGATAAGGTACAGCACCCATTTATGATAAAAACACTCAGCAAAGTGGGAATAGAGGGAGCATTCCTCAACATAATAAAGGTTATCTATGAGAGACCTACAGCCAACATCATACTCAATGGGCAAAAACTAAAATATTTCCCAGTAAGATCAGGAACAAGACAAGGTTTCCCACTATCACCACTTCTATTCAACATAGTACTGGAAGTTTTAGCCACAGCAATCAGGCAAGAAAAGGAAATAAAATGTATTCAAATTGGAAAGGAGGAAACAAAACTGTCATTTCCAGATGACATGATAGTGTACATACAAAATCCTATAGTCTCCACCAAAAAACTACTCAACCTAATAAATGAATTTGGCAAAATGTCGGGATACAAAGTCAATATCCAGAAATCAAAGGCATTTTTGTATACCAACAATGAAACATGAGAAGCAGAAATAAGGAAAAAATTCCCATTTGATATAGCAACAAGAAAAATAAAATACCTAGGAATAAACCTCACTAAGGAGGTAAATGACCTGTACTAAGAAAACTACAGAACACTGAAGAGAGAAATCATGGAAGACACAAACAAATGGAAACATATACCATTCTGATGAATGGGAAGAATCAACATCATCAAAATGTCCATACTACCCAAAGCAATTTATAGATTCAATGCAATCCCTATAAAAGTATCAATGGCATATTTCACAGATATAGAACAAACACCTAAAATATTTCTTTGGAACCATAAACGACCCCAAATATCAGCTGCAATTTTGAGAAAGAAGAGCAAAGTTGGAGGGATCACAATACCTGATATCAAACTGTACTACAAGGCCACTGTAATCAAAACAGCCTGGTACTGGCATAAAAACAGATAGACCAATGGAACAGAACAGAGAGCCCAGAAATAAACCCAAGTCTTGATGGACAATTAATCTTCGACAAAGGGGGCAGAAGCATAAAATGGAATAAAAATAGCCTCTTCAACAAATGGTGTTGGGCAATCTGGACAGCTACATGCAAAAAAATGAAACTCGGGCACTAACTTATACCATACACAAAATTAAATTCAAGGTGGATAAAAACTCAAATATAAGTCATGCCACCATAAATGTCCTAGAGGAAAACACCGGTAGGAATATCTCAGACATTACATGCACCAACATCTTCAATGATAGGTCCCCTAGAGCAAGGGACATAAACGAAAGAATAAACAAATGGAACCTCATCAAAATAAAAAGCTTCTGCAGGGCTAAAGAAAAGTGTATTAAAATAAAAAAAAAGAACCAACTGTATCAGAAACCATATTTGCCAATGGTACCTCAGACAAGGCTTTGATCTCCAAAATATATAAAGAACTCATATGACTCCACGCTAGGAAGACAAAAAAGAAAAAAAACGATTAAAAAATAGGTAAAAGACATAACAGACACTTCTCGAAAGAGGACATACAGCGGGTCCAGAGACATATGAAAACATGCTCAACATCATTACCCATCAGAGAGATGCAAATTAAATCCACAATGGGATACCGCCTCACACCAGTGAGAATGTCCATCATAAACAAAGCAGATAACTGTTGGAGGGGATGTGGAGAAAAGGGAACCCTACTGCACTATTGGTGGTAATGCAGACTTGTGCAGCCACTGTGGAAAACACTATGGAATTTCCTCAGAAAACTAAAAATGAAACTGGCTTTTGAACCAGCAATTCCACTGCTGGGATTATACCCTAAAAGCCCTGAAACACCAATTCAAAAGAACCTATGTACTCCAATGTTCGTAGCAGCACAATTCACAATAGCCACGTGCTGGAAACAACCTAAGTGCCCATCTACAAATGAGTGGATCAAGAAACTATGGTACATTTACACAATGGAATTCTATGCAGCAGAGAGGAAGAAGGAGCTTATATCCTTTGCAACAGCATGGATGGAGCTGGAGAGCATTATGCTAAGTGAAATAAGCCAAGCAGTGAGAGACAAGTACCATATGATCTCACCTTTAACTGGAACATAATCAACAAAAGCAAAAAGCAAAAGAAACATAACCAGAGATATTGAAATTAAGAACAATCTAACAATAGCCAGAGGGGAGGGGAGAGGGGGCTATGGGGAGAAGAGTTTTCAGGAACCACTATAGAGGACACATGGACAGAACCAAGGGGGAGGAGGGAGGCAGGGGAGGGAGGGCAGTTTAGAGGGGGTGGGAGGAGGGGAGGGGAGAGGATGTGGACAACTGTAATTGCACAACAACAAAGTAATTAAAATTTTTTTAAAAAATTAATAGAACTACTTAAAAAATCTTTTCAGAGAAGAGATTTATCTTAAATCAGTTGACTCAACATGGGAGTATGGGAAGAAGCTGGTTGGTGACTGCATTATAGAAGAAATTAAAAGTACCAGATTTAAAAGGAACTAAAAATAATATGACTGAAGAATATCATGTCATTCTTGTCATTTGGCTTACTTTAAAACTGAATAAAATGAGATGGAAAGCAAAAAAAAAAAAAAAGAAATTGACTTTGAGGCCAATAAAATCCCCTTGTAGAAATGGCCAGGTACCTTCCTTGGTCACACGGTACATTGCAGTATTTTCAAGTAAGGAGCAAAAGTTATTTTCCTGAATGGTGGCATGGGAAGATCCTGAAGACATTTTGGAGACCTCAGGGACTTGATAATCTCACCCAAATCTGTAGGCACCATAGAAAAAGTATGATGGCAACTGTGTGGCTTGGCTTCCCACCCCTGAGGGGCTAACTGAAGCTCAATCTAGGAACTCCTTGTAAAGTTCCAACAAAGTGAATTTAAGAAAGGCTTTATGATCAATCTTTATTCCTGTTGTGTTATTCAAGTAATCAGGCCAAATTGAAACTACACTTAATATAGTAAATGAATTGGTCATGATTTGGATCTGTGATAAAAAATGAGGGTAATTTTAGGGGGAAAATTATGTTTCAATAAAATCTATTATACACAATTACAGAAAGTATAATCTAACTTGATGAATTATCTCTAAAATTTTGTTTTTCACCTATAAAATAGACTGGATCCTGAAATTTTCCAGTGTTCTTTCAAACTAAGGTTTCATTTTACCTGACTTCCTTGATTTGGAATTATTGAGACTACCGATGCAGTGTCAACCATACAGAATTTACCTGAGCACCTGATGATATCACCAGAGATATTTAAACTACAGAAAAAAGGATCTATCAGATTGTCAAGGCTTAATCTCTTTCCAGCAAAAGCCTTGCAATTGGGAGTCTTCTCACCTGAAAGTCTTCTTTAGTTTTTCTGTATTGCTGTTCAATTACAATTGTCCCCATTTTCCCCCATTGCTCTCGTCTGCCCCCCTCACTCCACTCCCCCCATTCAATCCTCCCTGCTCATTGTCATTGTCCATGGGTCTTTTATACACGTTCCTTGACTTGGACCTTTCCCTTCTTTCCCCAGTTACCCACGTTCCACCTCAGAACCGGACACCAACAGTTTGTTCTTAATTTCAATGTCTCCGGTTATATTTTGTTGCTGTTTGTTTTGTTGATTGGGTTCCACTTATAGGTGAGATCATATGGTATTTGTCTTTCACCACAAGGATTATTTCACTTAGCATAATATTGTTCAGTTCCATCCATGCAGTTGCAAAGGATAGGAGTTCCTTCTTTATGCTGTGCAGTATTCCATCATGTAAATGTACCACAGTTTTTTGATCCATTCATTTACTGATGGACACATTGTTTCCAGAACTTGGCTATTGTAAATAATTCTGCTATGAATATTGAGGTGCACAGGTTCTTTTGAATTGGTGTTTCAGGAACTTTGGATGTAATCCCAACAGAGAAATGACCAGGTCAAAAGGCAGTTTCATTTTTAGATTTTTGAGGAAATTCCATACTGCATTCCACAGTGGCTGCACCAGTCTGCATTCCCACCAACACTGCGCTATGGTTCTCTTTTCTCCACATCCTCACCAGCACTTGTTGTCTGTTGATTTGTTAATGATAGCCAATTCTCACTGGTGTGAAGTGGTATCTCATTGTGGTTTTAATTTGCACCTCTGTGATGACTAGTGATGCTGAACATCCTTTCATATGTCTCTAGGCCCTCTGTATGTCCTCCTTGGAGAAGTGTCTGTTCAAATCTTTTGTCCATTTTTTAATTGGGTTATTTGTCTTCCTGGAGTGGAGTTGTGTGAGTTCTTTATATATTCTGGAGATCAAACCCTTGGCTGAGGTATCATTGGCAAATATATTTTCCCATATGTTTGGTTCTCTTTTTATTTTAATACTGTTTAGCCATGCAGAAGCATTTTAATTTGATGTAGTGCCATTTGTTTATTGTTTCCTTTCTAGCCCTTGCTATAGGGGACATATCAGTGAAAATGTTGCTGTGTGGGATATCTAAAATTTTCCTGCCTATGTTCTCCCCTAGGACTTCTCTGGTGTCACAGCTTTTATTTAAGTTTTTAATCCATCTTGAATTTGTTTTTATATATGGTGTAAGTTGGTGGTCTAGTTTAATTTTTCTGCATTTACCTGTCCAAATCTCCAAACACTTTCATTGAGGAGGCTATTTTTACTCCATTTTATGCTCCTGCCTACATTGTCAAAGATTAATTGAACACAGCGACATGGGTTTATTTCTTCAATCTCTATTCTGTTCCAATGATCTATGTGTCAATTATTATGCCAGTACCAGACTGTTTTGATTACAGTGGCCTTGTAATAGAGTTGAAGATCAGGTATTGTAGTCTGTCCTGCTTTGTTCTTCTTTCTAAAAATTGCTGAGGCTATTCAGAGTCTTTAATAGTTCCATATAAATTTTTGAGTATTCTATATCTGTGAAATACGTCATTGGTATTTTAATATGTATTGCATTGAATCTATAAATTGTGTTGGTTAGTATGGACATTTTAATGATATTTTCAGTTGTTTGTGTATTGCTTAGTTTCTTTCTCCAGCATTCTGTAGTTTTCTGAGTTCAGGTCTTTTACCTCTTTGGTTAGGTTTATTCCTAGGTACTTTATTTTTCTTGTTGCTATAATAAATGGGATTATTTTCCTAATTTCTGTTTCTGATGTTTCAGTGTTGTTATACAAAAATGCCTTCAATTTATGAATATTGATTTTTCATTCTGCTGTTTTGCCAAATTCACTTATTAGATCAAGTAGTGATTTGGTGGACACTATAGGGTTTTCTATGTACACTATTATGTTATCTCCAAACAATGACAGTTTTACTTCTTCCTTTCCAATTTTGATGTGTTTTATTTCCTTTTCTTGTGTGATTGCTGGCTAGAACTTCCAAAGCTCTGTTAGCTAGATGTGGTTAAGGCAGAACTTATAACTTTTCTATTGACTTTTATTTCTGCTTGCCTCCATTTCATTTAGCTCTTTTAGTGGGGAGTCTACAATCTTTTTGATTACAGGTCCTCTCTTTGTCGTACCATTTTAGGTGACTCTTTTTTGTTTGTTTCTGTGATTCCCAATGCTCTGTTTTGCTAGCTGTCTTCATATGGTGAACTTCTGTGGTACTCAGTGGTTTCTTTTATCTCCTTGTCTGGATGTTTTTGGGTTTCCCTTTCTTCCATTTCTGTAGGCTCTCTTGTTGAACTGGGGTTTTACCTGTTGGTGGCTCCCTTGTTGGTGGGTTCTCTCCTATAGCAGGTCTACTGCTACTCACAACTCCCACCTTATCTTGTATGTGGTCAGGGACAAGGCAAAGGCAAAATGGTTAAGGCAGTGGGAAATTATTCTATGGTATTTAAAGTAACAGCAAGTAGAAAGCAGTTAGGAGATCCTTTGGAAAAGTACAGCAATAACTGTGACATTTCACCCAACTAGCCATTTTTTATACAAGGTGAAAAGAGATAAGACTCTTATTAGAGGGAATAAATAATATGAGCTGACTTTATATACCAGAGCAATTATGAGAGGTTAGATGGTGAGATACAGTGAGAGTACGGGATAGAAACTTGGCATAATGTGAGAGAGAATAATGTTAATCACAACAGTAATAAAGCTCAGGAAGATAGTGAAATGGGCCAAGACCAGGGAAGGATGCTGTTGAGATTTGGAACAACAATAATATGACAAGAAATATATGATCTGAATAAAAAGAATTAAAAATAAAAACCAAGATCGGTGTGTTACTGGAATACAAGTGAAGTGAAAGAAGAAAAATTAAAATGCAATATGAAAGGTATAACAAAGATAACCATTCAAACAATGAAATCAAATGAACAAAACAAAGAAAACTAAGTGGAAAAAAGAGAAATAAAAAAATAAGAAAATAAAAATAACAAAAGAAATAATAATAAAAATAAAAAATAAAATGCAAGCTGTATAGGATAGAAAAGTGAACTTTTTCTCAGTTGTTATGTTAGCCTTCTGATCTCTCTCTGGGTCTGTCTTTGGTCCTTTCACAGCTCCAGGTCTTAAGGTCTCACACTTTTTAAAAATACAAGCTTCCTGTTGATTTTATACCCACCAAGCAGGTTCTGCTGGTCTTCCTGGATACTGAAGGCCTAAGGGGTCTGGGCTCTATTTTTTTTCTTTTCCTGTGGTTTTTCGAGGATGGGAGCTCAGCTTGGGCTACAATATTCATAGGCTCCCTGAGTGAAGGAGAAACTCTAAGAGCATTGTGCAGTCCCCACTGTTCATATGTGCTGGGATGGCACCTTTAACCCACCTCGTGGTGCCACCTTTGATTAGTCTGTGAGGTGCACTGAGTGGGAGCAACTTGCGCCTCTCCTCCTCCTTCTTTGCTGGCCTGGGTGCTATGCGCACACAAAGTCCCTTCAAAACAATTTAGTCCCCCTATTAAATTAAGTCTCTCTGGGGATTGCTACCTCTCTAAGCCCCTGCTGCCCCACTTTGATCAGTCTGTGGGGCACCCTGATTTGGAGCAAATCACACCCCTCCTTCCCCTTATTTGCTGACCTTGCCACTGCATGTGAAAAGTCCCTGCATAGTGGCTGCAAACCTTTTTCTTTTGAGTGAATGCCCCTTGGTTGTGGGTGGCCTTTCCTAACAAGCACCCAGCTTTTCAGAGAGCCCAACTCTCTGACCATTCTCGAGACTATGGGTCACGGTGAGTCACAGCCCAACTCTCCTCCCAGCTCCAGGTTTAACCTGGATCCCCAATTTCTCTGGTACTGTCCCAGAGGGAAACTACAGTTGTAGCCCATGAATGCTGCCTGCTGTGTCTCCCACTACATCTTTATCCCCACAACAACTTCAAGCATTCATGTCTCTCCTGGCACAAGACTGGCTTACCTGCTCTGGGAAGGGAGGGAGCCATGAAGTTTCAACCTCTGACCTGGCTGTCTTCCAAAGCTCCTGAAGCAGCTGCAGTCCCTGGTGCAGAGTCCAAGGGCCTTCTCTTTGGTGCACACAATCTCCTTACTGTCTGATTTTCAATGTCCTCTGCAATCTCTGACTTCTAAACTTCATATAAGCTGGGACTCTGTTGGCTCTTCACTCTGTTCTTCAGAAGATCAGCTAGGTATCCTGGTTGGATGCACAAGCAAGTGTGTTCAGCTCCCACCTACCTCACCACTATCTTCCCAGATCTGCTTCTGTTTCTTAAATTAATCTTCCCTGTCTCCTTGTCTTTGTGTTGTGAAGTTCTATGATAGGAGACCTGTGGGATTCAGTGGTGCACTCTCCTTGATCTCCAGAACTTGATGCTCTTAGGGTGCCCTTTATGTCATTTATGTTGGCTCTCTTGGTGTAATTGGGTTTTGATCATTGTTGGGTCATTCTTTGGTGGGTCCTTCCCTCCAACTGGCTGACTGAATGTCACTCCACACACCATATCTTGTGTGCTGTTGCGCAGGTGTTGACACAACAAAACCACAGAGCTCAAGAATCAAGCCCACAAAGGCAAAAATAATCCACACATAATCACACTATCAACAGCAAATGAATGCCCAGTATTAATAATGGTATAAAGACTATTATAAGAAAGGAGAAAAATGATTTTGAGAGAGTAGAGAGAGGAGCACTAATTAGTGTAAGGAATCAGAGCAATGCGATAAGTACATTTTACATCGTAAATAAAAAAGGGAATGAAGAAGGCAGAATAAAGTAAGAGAATGGAAGCATATAGTATTATGTTAAACAGAATTTTAAAGAAAAATAGAATGAAAGAAAGAAAAAGGAAAAAAAAATGTATATAAGGTAACAAAAAAATAGGAACCAAATTGGAGAGGAAGATATACAACAGCACTATCAACAACAAATGAGCTAAGATTAATATAGGTTGGATGGGAAGAAGAGGGGGTAAAGAAAGAAAACAAGCTTAAGAGATGTTTAGAGGAAAGGGAAGTGATTTTGAGATGACAGGGGGAGAGGGAATACTAAGAATGAGGAACAAAAACCAGGCTAGGAGAGAGAAAAACTAAAATTTGAAAGAGAAAAAAGAAAGGGCAGGGTGAAAGAAGAAAAAGTAGAAAAGATAAAAACAGGCTAAGATAAGGAAAATATAAAATTTGAGACAAAAAATGTGCAGGATGAATACAGAATAGAGTAGAAGAGGGGAACAGTAAAATTTGAGATTTGAAATACAATAATAGTGAGGACCTAGAGATAAAAATTGAAAAAAAAACCGCAACAACTACCCTATCCATAACCAACCAGGAGAAAAGATTGATAAAAGTAGAGAGAGAACACATGTATTTTAAGAGCAAGAAAAGGAATATGAGATGATCATTGAGAAGAACACTGGTTTGAGAGGTTGGATAGGGCAAAAATAGTAAGTGGGAAGAAAACGAAATTTAACACAATAATAAGGGGAATGAGTAAGATAAAATAGGGTAAGAGAAGGGAGGAGCAAAATATGAGAATTGAAATAAATGATAAAATCTAGTGACTTAATATGCACAAATTGAAGGACAAGACATGAATTTTTTAAAACTATGCAGGAAAGAAAATATTGCAAATCATGGAAAATACCATGGTGGATTTCATCTCAGTATCATCTAGTATTTACCACTGTTTTCTCTTTCTGGATCCATGTCTGGTGATATCAGATGCTGTCCCAGTCTGGCTTTAGTCAGCTTGTCAAGACTACCAGAGATCTAACAACTGTGATTGACTCTTTCAGTTATTAATGTAGTCGCTCTGCATTCAGCACTCAGGCTTAAGCACCACAGATTGGGGAAGAGTAATTCCTGGGGTCAGAGCTATTGTTTCCCCTCAGACTGATTCCACTTGGTGGGGAGTGCTATGCCTGAGCAACATGGCTCCTGCAGTATGGGGGATAACTCAGCAATGGGATCCTGATGGCTGTTCTCTCAGTTCTCTCCCCAAAACGACCACCCCCAATCTCTCCTCAAGCATCTCTAGTCCACTCTTCTCCACCTTTGCTGGAGCCCAGGTTAAGTGGCTTCATATGAAAACTTTATGTGTTATCCCTTTAAACATGTATCTGAATCTCCAGTAGTCCATCTCTGGCAGAGAGAAACCCCGCTGCTTTTCACAGCTGGACGTTATCTGGTTTCCTTTCTGGCTCTGGTGCTGTAGCTAGGGAGCCCAGTTTAGGGTTTAGACACCACACTTCTCCAGGAGATCCCCCCAGCCACAGAAATATCTCTCTGGCACTTCAGCTGCCACCCATGGGAGCCCAGCCAGCCCTCTCCTGTCTCCTCTGTGCTCCCTACCAGTCATGTTGTGTTGAAACTGTTTCTTCTGTTTGTCCGTGGTTATAGGGCTTCTCTCCCACTATTGGTCAGTTTTATTTTTTTAAAATATATTTTATTGATTATGCTATTACAGTTGTCCCATTTGCCCCCTTTATTCCCCTCTGCCCCACACACTCCCATTCCCCGCCCTTTAGTTTTTGTCCATGGGTCATACATACAAGTTCTTGGGCTTCTACATTTCCTATACCATTCTTAACCTCCCCCTGTCTGTTTTCTACCTACTGCTTATGCTACTTATTCTCTGTTCTTTTTCCTCCTCTCTCCCCCTTCCACTTCCCTATTGATATCCCTCCATGCCTTATATAAATCCCTTTAACATTTCATATAATAAAGGCTGGGTGATGATGAACTCCTTGAACTTGACCTTATCTGAGAAGCACTTTATCTGCCCTTCCATTCTAAATGAAAGTTTAGCTGGATAGAGTATTCTTGGATGTAGGTTCTTGCCTTTCATGACTTGGTATACTTCTCTCCAGCCCCTTCTTGCCTGCAAGTTCTCTTTTGAGAAATCAGCAAACAGACTTATGGGAATTCCTTTGTAGGTAACTGTCTCCTTTTCTCTTGCCACTTCTAAGATTCTCTCCTTATTTTTTAGTCTTGAGTAATGTAATTATGATGTGCCTTGGTGTGTTACTCTTTGGATCCAACTTCTTTGGGACTCTCTGAGCTTCCTGGACTTCCTGGAAGTCTATTTCCTTCACCAGCTTGGGGAAGTTCTCCTTCATTATTTGTTCAAATAAGTTTTCAATCCTTGGTCTTCCTATTCTCCTTCTGTAACCCCCATGACTCGGACTTTGGGACTTTTAAAGATGTCCTGAAGATTCCTAAGCCTCTCCTCAGTTTTTTGAATTCTTGTTTTTTCATTCTTTTCTGGTTGGATGTTTTTTTCTTCCTTCTGGTCCACACCATTTATTTGAGTCCAAGTTTCCTTCTCATTCCTATTGGTTCCCTGCACATTTCCCCTCATTTCCTTTAGCATATCCTTCATTTGTTCATCTAATTGTGACCAAATTTCAACCAATCCTGTGAGCTTCCTGATTACCAGTGTTTGGACTGTGCATCTGATAGGATGGCTATTTCTTCGTCACTAACTTGTATTTTTTTTTTTTTTTGGAGTTTTGATCTGTTCTTTCATTTGGGCCTTTTTTTTCCCTCAGCAAGCCTGTTACTTTAAGAGGCGGAGCCTTAGGTGTTCAACAGGGCAGGGCAAACACAGAACTGTGTTGTGACCCTGACTGTGAGGGCAGGGCCCGAGCGAACAATGGTATGTGCTCTGCTCTCCGCACTTCCCCCCCTACCCACAAGCAATTTGGTCCATCTATGCTGGCTCCGGGGTGGGTGGGCAGGCTTGTGTAGTTCCAAGTCCCTGGGGGTCTCTCCAATGAACTCTCCTGTGAGACTGGGAGTTTCTCCCACTGCTGTGCTAACCCCCACAGGAGTTTTTAATCGGTGGTTTGAGGCTTTATTTCTCTGCAGTGGTGGGTTGTGAGGTCTGCTCTGTTCCCAAGCTTTTTCTCCTGCCTTATCTGTGTGCAAATGAGGGACCACCTGGTCCACTGGTCTTAGCCCTGCTGGGTCAGGGTGGGCCAGCCGTGGGTTTTGGAGTGCCCCAGCTGCGTGTTTCGCTGAGTGCGCCAGCTGCATTTTGGCCAAGCGTGCCCACTGTGGGTCTCTCCGGGCAGCCTGAGCGTTGCTGGTACCATTCCACAAACTGCTGTATCCCCGCACACTCTCCAACTGGCTCCTCCCCGCTTACTGGTCTGGATGAACATGTCTTCTTTAACTCCTTGGTTGTCGGACTTCCACTCAGTTCGATTTTCTGTCAGTTCTGGCTGTTTTTGTTTTTAAATTGCTGTTTTTCCTCTTTTGGTTGTGCAAGGAGGCATGGTGTGTCTACATACGCCTCCATCTTGGCCAGAAGTCTCCAGTTTTCTGTACTGGATGACTTCTCCACAATTTAGTTGTAATTCCAGATTGGTCCTGGAAGGAGGTTAGTGTAATTTCTACTCACTCCTCCACCATCTTGGATGTCTTGATCTCACCTGACACTCTTACAGACTGAAAAACTGGCTTATGATTTGCTTTGTTCATTAACCTTTGTATTCTTTCTGTTTTTATAGAATATATACTCTGACCTTGTGTACCTGGCCTTTCTGTCAAATTTTGGGGATTGTCTGGTTGGATTCTGCCAAAGCAATATCTTCCCCAAATGGGTAGGAATGCTGGCAGCTATGAACAACTGCTCAGACTGTTGGGACTTCCCAGAGTTCCTGACCATGGCCTCTGCCAGCCAGCCATAGTGGACTCACCCTGCAAACCGGACACACTGGGACCGGCTGCAAGGGTGGAAGACTTCTGACACCATCTTCAAACAGATGCATGAAAAGGTATTTTCCCTCATGAGGGAGCAGGCTAAACACACCAAACCACAGCTCATGTATGCAGTTTGGGATGGTATGGGGTGCCTGTAAGCATTACAGATAAAAGTATGACAGCCCATATCCATACGTATTGAATGCACAAATGGAACTACAAATGAAACTGTTCATCTCATGCGATGGATGCTGGCAGCCCTAGGCAAAAACATTACAGTAGTGACTGCTACCAACTACTGGTAATGGTCTACTAATAGGACACAGGCCCATTATGTCCCATGGGGAGCCACGTGGGCCTGTGGAAAATATGGTTGGCCTTATCATCCATATAATTAGATTGGGAATTGCACCTGGGGAGATCCTTATATCCCAGGATGAGTATCGAATACTCTTCCAGATGTCCCTCAGAACTGGGACTGATTCTGGGAATGCTATTGAGTCAAGAGCTCTGACTGGTTTTTCTACAACCTAGCCCTTTTTGTAACCCCTGCGGGCACTATTCTAACCAATGAGGCCATTAAGACTAGCAAATCACACTGCAATAACCCTTAATCACACCAAGCACACTGTTGCTCTGATCCCTGATGAGGTAACTCAAATTAAGAAAGTTGTATTGCAGAATAGAATGGCATTAGACTTCCTCATTGCCACCCAAGGAAGTACCTGTGCCATTCTGCACACAGTGTTGTATATATATTCTTGCTAATTCCAACAATGTACCCCAAGCATAACCACCTTAGGAGCCAAAATCCATCACAAATCAGCCATAGCCTCTGACTTTTTTATGACTTGGAATTCTTTAGGTTCTTGGTGGCATTCCCTCCTCCTGGGTGTCTTTGGGTTCCATCTTGAACTTTTAGTTTTAGGGTGTAGCCTTCACTATATCTGTGGCATATAGATGGACTGTGCCAACATGCTCTCCACACAGGTCACCTACTGGAAGAATTAACATGAAGAATGTGAGGTGGAGGAGCAATGTTGGGGTGGAGTGTGGGGTCAATGCTGACATGGCCCTTCCCCCTCCCGTGACTGAGGGGTGGATGGATGGCTGCTTGCCAGAAGGAATGTGGATTGTTTTGGGAATGGATCATAACACCCTCCTTATCTTCTTTGGGTGCAGCTTCTTGTCCTCCGACTGCTTCTCGACCTTTTCTTTCTGCACATACACACTGAGGTAATTTAGTTTAGAGTCACACACAGGACATGTGCCTTCTTTGTTTGATACTCCTTAAAATGAGTCTCAGACTCAGGGAGGTGTGGTCTTTCTCAAACTGATCTTCTGCCATTGGTATACTCCCCTGTAATGTGAATAATAAATGGCATATCTACATCTACTAGTCCTCTGGGTGGATTTTTTGGAATATCATGAACACTTAAGCAGCTCCCCAGTTTGGAGCTCATGCATTACAAGTACTAACCCCAGTTGATATAGAAGAGATATCATTTTCCATTCTTGAAAACAACTACCATTTATTGAGTTCCTAGGATGTGTTAGTCACTATGCTAAGTATTTTTATAACTTTTAGAATTTATTTTTTTTCTTAAACCCCATGAGGGTTTTTAACATTAATCAGATGAGAAAAATAACACATAGAGGAGTTAAGCAACTTGCCCAAAAAGAAGCAGACAAATTAGGATGTGAACCCAGGGTTGTCTGATGGCAACATTCATACTCTTACCCACATGGCCTTCATCTCATAATAAACAGGTAGCAGAACTGAGAACCAAAAAGAAGATTGCTCTCCTGCTGGGTTCTCCAAGGTTACTATTGAATATAAGGTGCTCCACAGTGTGGACCACACATCCATCCTGTGGTTGCTGAGGCAGTTAGGGCAGATAAGACCAATAGTAGCTGCCCATAAAGAAGAATTTGATGTAACTGGTGAGTCTCATGAAATGGTTATGATAACAAACCTAAGGCAAAATCGTGTTTTGTACATCCTGGCTGCTTTTAGGTTATTTCAGTTGTACCATTCCAGTTAAAGTCTCAGCTACTTCTCCTATTTTAGTGTAATGCTGAATTGTGAAATCCCCAGTTGACCTGAGATTGCCAGTACTGCAGGTGAATCTGCTAGAAGCAGCAGAGCTCTTTGAAGCCATTGTCTTCCTGACCATAATAACTCACATGGTCTCTTGCCCCTTGGTAAGTATTATTCTGTGTTCACTAGCACAGTAACCCTCTTTTGTTAAGACCCAGAATGAGTAAAATAAAAGCAATAAGGTACCCTCTCCTTCATGACTGTTAAACCACTGTAATCAAGGCAAAATATTCTGCTGGTGGTAAGAGGGTTATGGATCTATGGTAGAGTTCTAAGAAGTAGACAAGAAACAAAAAAAATTGTAACAGATGGGATTCCTGTTCAGTTATTAAAGTTTGTGTCACAGGTTCTATTTCTGTTACATTCACCAGGGACAAATAACACATTAGTTTTGATCCTGTTATTCAAAAGGAACCTATAAGATGACTAATATAAAGGCTTCCCATTCCAAAAACCCAGTTGGAATGTAGTACACTATTAATTTTTCTAAGATTCCTCATAATTAAAATGAAATACTTGCTAATGTTCTTATTTTAAAATGTAAAACTGTTTTTAATATAACCCGATGTCATGTTTGCACTTCTTATAGTAAAATTTGTTTTGGATATTTCCTTTCTCATTGTATAATATATTGCATTTAATTTTAAATCATGTTCCACAGTATTATAACTCCAATAAAGCACATAATGAACACTTACCAGTCAATAGAAAGGATTTAGACATTTCTGATTATCTATGGAAATTAGATTATAGCACAGTGCTTCCTGAACAATCACATCTTAATATAAGGAGTAGAGCAACGATACATACAGACAATGGAGATTGTTCAGCCAGATGAATCATTCATCCATAGAATGCCCCCAGGCAAAGATTAGAGGCCTCTTGTTTACCACCTTCTGATATCCCTCCTTGATCCATTTTGCGCAAGTAGAGAGATACTGAAATAATTTAACACTGGCAAAATGTCTGTCATCTGTCAGAAGTGACAAATGGCATATAGTGAGTGTTCTCTTTGTTGTATCTAGAGACACAAAACTGGGAAGGTCAATTTCCAGATAATGTTTCAGAAGAGTCCAGAGACAGAGGCTGATACATTCCAAACTGCTTCTGTTCAGAGTATGGCGGCTGGGAAGGATGTGATTTTATATATAGTTGCCCCTTTCAAGAAACACAAGTCTCTGTCTAATTGTCTTCTTCCTGCTATGTGAGTGTATAGATGAACATTACTTTCCATACCAAGTTAGGTTTTTATAAAAGGTCTACAAAGGCACCACTCTGCAACCTTGCCTTTGGTTTTGTCACAAATCTGAAAAGCAATTGTCTGAAAGTTTTTCTCTTTGTCTTCAATTAATCACGATTTTTCTCATGACCATAGTAGGAAATATTCTGGAAATATTAACTAACCACCTGCCAGAAGTTTCTTCTCTGAGCTCAATTTAAGAGCCACAAGCAAATAGGCACCTGGAATATAGGTGGAGGAACCAACCCACTAAACTTGACTGCAGTCTAAATCCAAAATTCGGATAGCCCCTGTGAAGGAATACATGAGTTCTCAGCATATTACTCAACTTGAAAAATTTGCATTTTGACTCCTTGGGTGTTTTCTTTATGATTCAGAGTCATCCCAGGAACCAAAGGCAGAGATGATATCAGTGTAATAATCACAGAATAACTTTTCAAGGCCATATTTTAGCCTAAGTAGATTCTACCAACAGGCAGGTGCAGAGTGGACTGTTTACACACATTTTGGACTGTATTTAACATAGAGTCCTCCGGACTTCCAGCCAACATGGACACATAGGTAGACACACTGTGCCTTCTTGCACAACCAAAAGAAGGACGACAACAAATTTAAAAACAAAAAACAGCCAGAAAAGACAGAAAATCAAACTATATGGAAGTCTCGTAACAAAGGAGTTAAAGAAGAAACATTTATCCAGAACGGTAGAAGGGGCAGAGATGGGCAGCTGGGCAGAGAGAACTCCTGGTAAGGCAGTGGCTGGAGAACTGGGGCAGGCAAGGCAGCAGCTAGTGGACCTGGTGAGATGGCAGCTGGCAGACAGGGTCATGCCATATTTGCATGCAGATAAACTTGGATGAACAACTGGGGAGCAAGACAGACCATAGAACCCAGGGTTCCAGTGCGGGGAAATAAAGTCTCAAAGCCTTTGACTAAAAACACCTGTGAGGGTTGCAGCAGCATTGGGAGAAACTCCCAGCCTCACAGGAGAGTTCACTGGAGAGACCCACAGGGTCCTAGAACATACACAAACCAACACACCCAGGAATCAGCACCAGAAGGGCCCAGCTTGCTTGTGGGTAGTGGGGGAAGTGACTGAAAACCAGCAGATAGTGGAGCAAGTGGCATTGTTACCTCTCAGACACCTCCCCCACCTACAGCATCAAAACACAACAATGTGGGTTGTCCTGCCCTAGTGAACGCCTAAGAATCTGCCCCTTACTACATAACAGGCATGCTGAGACAAAAAATTATGGTCCAAATGAAAGAACAGATCAAAGCTCCAGAGATAATACAACTAAATGACGAAGAGATAACCAACCTATCAGATGCACAGTTCAAAATACTGGTAATCAAGATGCTCACAGAATTGGTTGAATATGGTCTCAAATTAGAGGGAAAAATGAAGGCTATGTTAAGTGAAATAAAGGAAAATGTACAGGGAACCAACAGTAAAGGGGAGGAAACCAGAACTCAGATCAACAATTTGGAGCAGTAGGAAGAAATAAACATTCAACCAGAACAGAATGAAGAAAGATAAATTCAAAAAAATAAGAGGCTTAGGAACGTCCAGGTCAACTTTAAACAGTCCAACTTCCAAATCATAGGGGTACCAGAAGGAGAAGAGGAAGAGAAAGAAATTGAAAATGTATTTGAAAACATAATGAAGGAGAACTTCCCCAATCTGGCAAAGGAAATTGACTTCCAGGGAATCCAGGAAGCTCAGAGAGTCCCAAAGAAGTTGGAGCCAAGGAGGGACACCCCAAGGCATATCATAATTACCTTAGCCAAGATGAAAGAGAAGGAGAGAATCTTAAAAGCGGCAAGAGGAAAGGACACAGTTACCTACAAAGGAGTGCCCATAAGACTGTCAACTGATTTCTCAAAAGAAAACTTGCGGGCAAGAAGGGGCCGGAAAGAAGTATTCCAAGTCATGAAAGGCAAGGACCTACATCCAAGAATACTCTATCCAGCTAAACTTTCATTTAGAATGGAAGGGCAGATAAAGTGCTTCCCAGATAAGATCAAGTTAAAGGAGTTCATCATCACCAAGCCTTATTATATGAAATGTTAAAGGGAGTTATCTAAGAAAAAGATAAAAAGTATGAACAGTAAAAATGACAACAAACTCAGTTATTAACAACCGAACCTAAAACAAAATCAAACTAAGCAAACTGGAATAGGAACAGAATCACAGAAATGGAGATCACATGGAGGATTATCAGCGGGGGAGTGGGAGGGAGAGAAAGGGGCAAAAGGTCCAGAAAATAAGTAGTATAAATGGTAGTTAGAAAATAGAGAGGGGGAGGTTACAAATAGCATAGGATATGCAGAAGCCAAAGAACTTATATGTAGATACATGGAGATGAACTAAAGGAGAGGGATGTGTGTAGGAGGGGGTATGCAGGGTGGAGGGGAATAAAGGAGGGGAAATGGGACAACTGTAATAGCATAATCCATAAAAATATATTTTAAAAAGAAATACAAAATAAAATAAAAGAGTTTTCCTGGAGTAAGTCTGTTTCCTAGAAGCATTTGACTAATTATCTCTTTTAACTTCTTTTTTTTTAATCCTCATCCAAGGACATTTTATCTTTGCTTTTTAGAGAGAGAAAAGAGAGAGAGAAACATCCATCAGTTGCCTTTTCATAAGTGCCCTTACTGGGGATCAAACCTGCAACCTGAGTATGTGCCCTGCCCAGGGGTTGAACCTTCAACCTTTTGCTGTGGAGAGTAGAACCTGAAGCCATGTTTAGAGCATGGGCAGTACAGCAATAACCCGGAGAAATAATACAACCCCTCAGCCTGCACAGTACAGAGTGGCAGACAACATGTGCTTATCTGAAGGGTAACATCACCCTCTCAGAGTATGCACAGTAGAGTAACATAAACCACATGTGCCTATCAAAGGTTGCACAAAATAGCATGTGCCTATAAGAACTGAGGTAAACATGTGCCTATCATAGCTGATGTATACAACATGTGCCTACTGAGACTGAGGAAAATAAAATGTACTTATCCAAATTAAGAAAAACATATTTACAAGAAATTGTGCAAAATCAACATGACTTTGCAACCAAAAGAAGCATAAAAGCAGAGGAATTCAGACCACGGACAATGAATGTGGAGAGCAAGTTACTGTCATACATCCTGCACATTCCATCTTGAGAGAGAAAGAGTTCCACTGCATTTCCATCCTTCTGATTCTGCCTTGTAAGACATTGACTGCCCTCTGTAGCCTCCCACCCCTGACCTGATTTGGACTCTTGGGATTTGGGTTTGTCATTCCCTAATTCTCTTGAGTGATGTTATTGCTTATTGTTTCTGAGTGATTACTATTGTTATTAGGTTAGTATTATTGTTATTAGGTTAGTACGGATTTGTGTTGAATCTGCATTAATAAAAGCTGAGTGAACAGCATAGTCAACTGTGTTGACTCAGTGTTATTCCTTAGTGCTAGCGTCACCTGTAGTGCTGGTAGTTGTATAGGCAGCCCAGCCCTTTTGGTTATTAAGACCCAGATCAGAAGACCTGAGCAGGGACTGAGGGCTAACTAATAGGAAAGACTATATCAGGAAATATATGCTTGTGACAGGGATGGCATTCCGACCAAATGTGCCACACCACAGCCCGGGCTTAACTCTTTCTTACTGAAGAGAATATTGAATACTAATCCCCCAAAACTTATGTTGTGTTCAGTATCAGCATAGGTACCATTAGTAGAATTCTATGATAATTAGTTTCTATTGTTGATTGCTCAACCGTCTGGTCAACCATCAATTTCTCCTCCATCTGTTTGGTAATTTTTGACACAGAAAATGAAACTAGCAAAGTGAACATTTTCAGCCTGTCTTTTGACAAAAACATAACTTTTGTGTGATTTTCTTCTTCCATTCTCCAAGATTTGCACACAGCACAATGCAAGTTTTGAAAGTGGAATCCACAAAATTATCTGACTGGGCTGAAGAAGTAGTATTTAGAGCACTGTGTACATTCAATAAGATAGAGCTTTAATAAAATAAAAATATTGCATTATTAGGAAAGATGGCGGTGGAGAAGGAAGAAGCGTGATCGCTTTCCTCCGGCCCACTGGCGGGATATCTGGCCGATTTTCGGAGGAGCAGAGCGATCACCCAGCTGTATTCCGGTGTGGGGGGAAGATTGGCAACCAGGACTGCACACAAAACTGAAAGATCAGCGGTAGGGAGACTGCTTCGGAGGGAAGGGGTCTCTCGGGCCTCACGGGGAGCCGGGAAGTCTGCGGATCTAGTTGCAGCAACTTCCCGGTTTGCTCCAGGATCCGTGGGAGGGAGCTGGATTGGGGTGTGTGAGTTGCCAAAGCAGACGCGCGCAACTGTAGGAAGAGCCTTGGTCCCCA
>PVJI01016955.1:0-22378 GCA_004026765.1 Micronycteris hirsuta
CCCCCCAAGTATTTCAAAATAGCAACTATTATTGTTTTTCTACCAATTTCATATGGTTTTTCATATTACACCTGCAAGGTGAAATTCTGACTTTCTATAACTTATCTTTTAATATGTAATGCATACGAAATTTCAAGAAAACGCTAAAGTGATTACATTAAACACACACATCTCTCCCTCCCTTCTTCGTTCCATGACAGCCAATCCCCTCTCCAGGCGATGTCCGATGTCTTGCTTTCTCACTTACGGGCCGTTCAGACGATGTGCCTGGTTTGTACCCTGCTTTCATTTTCCGCGGCCCTCTAAGGGATTCCTGATGCTCCTCGCTGTCTCTCCTACGTGGGAGTCTTTGCAGTGAAAGAAAAGGCTACCACTCAGTATCTAAAGCTGGAACTGCCTTTGTGCTTGCTGAGGTAGGGAACGGAGCTCCTAGGACATAGTTCTATGGAAACCCAGCAGAAGTTGGTCACTCAGAGGTTTTCGGGAGTGCCGTGTCCGGGGACAGACACACCTTCAGAAACCAGAGTGTCTGGGGCTGGCCAGCCTGCGGCTCGGAGCCTGCTCTTTCTGTCTGGTTCCTTTGATTTCGTTTGCGATGTTTATTCAGGGAGGGCGGCATATACAAACCTGCTTTTAGACAGTTTGATTGATCAAGTTGTTATTGTCTTCTAGGTTTTATGTTATAGTTGGGAAGATTTTCACTTTGAAATTCTCACTTTCTCCTAGTGCGTCTGTGGTTTAATCTCACCCAGTTCTTCTGGACTTTATATTGGCATGAGAATGGGGGAGGATACAGTTTTCCAAGGAGATATTTCGTTGTCCTAACGCTATTTGTTGGGTAATATATTATTTATCCATTAATTTAAATTCATCTTTGCCCAAAAGCAAATTTCCATAAGTACGTTAATTTACTTCTGACTTCCCCCCTCTGATCCACTGGTTTGTATGTTGGCTTTTTCACTTAATATGCATTTTTCTCTTTGTTAATTGGGCTTCTTGCTTGTCGCTGCCATATTTACATTAAACAAATATTCTGTAATTTACTCCACAACTTTCATTCTTGGGGCCTTCATTTAACTTTGGTGGAATTTTGGTTACAAGTGAGCAAACTGGTTTTGTAAACTTCATCTTTATTTAGTCCGCAAGCAGCCGCCTGTGAGGGCTCCGCTCCCGGCGGCCCTCACCTGGCACCGCTCCCACCTGCGGGTGCTGCGGCCGCTCCCTCAGAGGCAGACGCTCCCATCCAAACCCTTAGGCCTTAAGTCCTTCAGCGCCCAGGCGTGGGTCATGAAGTGTGACAGGAAGCCTGTTGGATATGTGAATGTGCCACTGCCCTGGGGCATCCCGCCCTTAAAGAGAAATGTACTCTGTTCCAAGTGCTGGTTGGAAGCAGCTGCCGATATGGCTCATTTTCCTAAGAGTGAACTTGCACAAAAATCAGCTATTTTTTTTTTTTGTGCATGATTCAGAAACACTGACTGAGACATTATGGTGCAAACCCTGTAGTGTCTGTAGGGCTGTGTGGGGGTGTGAGCATGTCAGTGAGTGTGTGTGAGTGTGTTTGTGTGTGTGAGTGTGCCTGTGTGGTATAGTTTCCCTAGAGCAGCGGTCCCCAACCTTTTTGGCACCAGGGACAAGTTTCGTGGAAGATAGTTTTTCCGTGGACTGGGGAGGGTGGGGAGTTTGGGGTCAGCGGGGTGGGGGGAGACTGGAGGCGGAGCTCAGGTGGTAAAGGGAGTGAAGCTTCGCCCTTTTGGCCACCGCTCACCTCCTGTCGTGCAGCCCAGTTTCTAACAGGTACCAGTGCAGGTAACACACACCAGGACCGGTCCATGGCCGGGGGCTGGGGACCCCTGCCCAGAGGCTAACCCTAAATACGTGCTCCTGGCGGCTCTAGTTCTGATCCATCAGCGGGAGGGTCTACTGATATGTGTGGAGACAGAGAGTGTCACTGGCGGTCCCTCTCCTGGGCCCCGGGAACGAAGCTCCGATTGGAATGGGCTCCTTCCCCCAGACTTCAGTTTGTGTCTCTGGCTGGGGACGGGCCCAGCCGGACCCAGGCCACCAGTGCAGCCTCATCTGCCTACGTCTCAGAGGGCGCCCTCCTCTGTAGGCAGTGGGCAGTCTCTCAAACTCATTTTAAAACACAACGGTCAGAATTTTGGGGGGATTATTTGTTGCTTAAGCAGAATTAGGGTCCCTCTCGTGAGCCTGACGTCCTCCCCGGCTGTAGTGCGTCTGTTTCTTCCCCTGGGACGGGAAGGAGCCCTGGCCACAGAGAGCAGGGCTGTTCATCCGAGATCGCAGGATGGGCAGCTGGTGGGGAGGGAAGTGACGGGTCAGTACGGTGATGTCCCCATCGTAAGGAAAAGTCACACTGTGCGAGGTTGCTGTGGTGAGTCACAGTGCGGACTCCGTGGACTCCAGCAAACAGTCGCGGCGGCTGTGTCGGTCGGGCTCGCTGTGGAGTTAAAGAACGGAATGAAGAACGAGGAATGGCTGCTTAGACAGAGGCCTCCCACTCTGTTTCCACCTCAGGCAAGTATCACTATTCCCGGCAAATTCAGAAAGAACCCGTCGCCCAGTTCGCTGTGTGCTCCTCATGAGGCGCTGACGGAGGGAGGAGAGCGGTTGAGGGGCTCGGAGGCGCAGAGGGAGTGGGTGTAGACCCCACGTGGGGGAGCTCAGCCATGAGGCTGGTGCTCCTGTGGGACCAGGCCACCCCTCCCACGGCGCTCAGTGGGGCCTCATGCTGGAGACGCTCCGCAAATCTCATGAGATGCGATGTCGGCAAAACGCATCTTGGGGAAAGCAGGTGTAGTCAGTTAGGGGGACTCTTTGCTATGTGGGGTGGGCGGGTGGGTAGGTGGGGGAGAGGAGGGCACAGAGCAGATCCTCCGTGGGGCTGCCTTCAAACCCACCCTCTTGCCCCATCTGCCAGGGGACCCGCACCGGCCCGCGGTCCCTCAGGCCCCACCTCCTGAGTCTGGGGTGTGAAGTCAGACTGTGTCTCGCAGCTGCTGTCTGGCTACATGGAAGCCTGTCCTTCTCGGGGACCCTCTGAAAGGGGCATCCATTTCCCTGTAAAGGGTCAAAAATACAGCTGTAACTCAGGAGCCAGGCAGAGCCAGATCTCTATGGCAACGCTTGCCCAGTTTACTAGGGACGCACCATTCTGAGCTGCACAGCGGAGTCTGACCTGGGGTTCTCGGTGGGGTCTGCTTATCTCTGTTTTGACAAGTGCCCTGGTGGCTCCAGAGAAGCCTCAAATTGGGTTGAATCTGATCGCACTGTGATAGGATGACCACATCCACCACGTTCGTGATGGAAAGTAATTCCTTTCCAGGTGATGCTTTGCATTTTGCCAAGTTCACACACTCTAGATTTGTACTCAATTCACTTCTCTGTGCATATAATCACCTCCAAGCAAATAGCAAATGCACAGGGCTGTGGAGGGGGATTTGTGTGGCATGGTGTGGTGAGGAAAGTATCAGCTTCTGGAGACTTGATGAGAGTTCATTTAGAATTCTTCGTTTTCTTAGAGAAATTGGGGGGAGTCCTGACTGGTTCACCTTAAGACGAAAAAGGGGAAAGAACCAAGGCCAAGCGGTGATTTCATCATACAAATGAAATGGGAAAACGCAGTGAGATTCTGTCTGTCTCCGAGGACAGACCCCCCTGCGAGGCTGGGGGAGCGGGCCGGAGGGAGCAAGCTCACAGTTGTGGGCTCCGTAACCGTGGCTCCCGGGCAGTTGTCAAGAGTAATGACCAAGGAGGAAAGAGCCAGCACACAGCCGGGAGCTTTCCCTGCACCCGCCGCGGGGTGCACGAGGCAGAAGGTAGACAGCCGACTAGGTGAGTGCAGTGGGCAGCGGAAGCCAGACGAGAGCATGGGGACAGCCTGGGAGGTACATTAGGTGACGTCACGGCAAAGCTGTGATAAAGAAGATGTTGAAAGGAGCTGGCTCAGGAAAGTTCCAAACGCGATAAAGACCGATCCCTCCTCTTCTCACGCTCACTGTGTTCAGAGGGCTTTTCCGCTCGTGGACGGGGTTCGTGCTGTCCAGGTCAGCGATGAGTCACGAAGGGCCAGCTTTTTCCAGGCGGAGCCTCCCAGACAGCCGTGGCTCCGCCCCTGTCCCTGAGGGCAGCCCCTCTCACTGTCGCCTGGACCGAGCCGGCAGGGGAGGCGGCGGCGGGCACCCGGGCCAGCGAGCGCGCCGGACACAGCCTTGCCCCTCGCTGTCCTTTCGTCTCCGACAACTCTGGGAGGAGTGCCTGAGAAATGAACTCAACATTTTGATTGTTCAAGTGAAATCACAGCCATAAATTAGACAGATGCCTGGGAAAGCCAATGTTTCCGGAAGCAGGGAGGTCCCCGTTCTGTTGCTTGGCTCTGCAGGAAGCCCCCGTGCAGCCGACGGAGCGGAACTCGGTGCCAACACGCCGTCGCTAATTGCCAGGCGGGCACCCTCTTCCAGCAGGGACGGCACGTCGTAATTGCCTTTTAGAGATGCTTTGCCTTTCCCCCTCCCTCCTGGATCCCATCAGCACTTACTCCAGGGCTGGCCTGAGCTTTCAGAGATTCGTCCGTCGCAGAGATGTTTATGTATTAATAATAATAATAAAGATAAACGATGTTTGTGAGTGCTTCCCCTACATTTAATCTCCACAACAACTCCAGGGGATAGGCGGGCCGAGCATTCCCCCCGCCACTTTAATGATGAGGGAGCACAGGCCCCGTGAGGTCGGGGAGTTCTCCAAAGTTTTGGGGCTGCATCGGGAGGCAAGCCCTGGTTTTCCTTCCGTGACAACGTCCTCGTCGCCAGGCTGTGCTGTGAGCCAGCGCCTGGGACTAAGAGGCAGACACGGCCACCTGTGCGGACTCTGTCCCTGCGGCTCTGTGTTCTGAACCTCCTGGCGCTCAGTTCACTCTCTCTGAACTGTCAAAAACAGTCGCTTTCTATGATAAAGTTTTGGTGAGGACCAACCGATGTAACACCAGGACGGCTTCGAGATTTGCACGCAGCGCGCTCTTTGCCCGAGTCCTTGACGGGGCTGCAGCGGCGCCTCACACCCGCCACATGCCGCGAGGCTGTCGCTTATTTGTGTGCAGCGCCGTTTTCGGGGCGGGTGGGGGGGCGCCAGAAATTTTCTAGGGTTTTCAGGGATTTCTGTGATTAAAAAAAATGAGAAGTATTGCCACAAACAGGGTAGAAGGTGTGATTAAAAAAAATGAGAAGTATTTCCACAAACAGGGTAGAAGGTGCTGGTGTTGCCCATAATTCTGTCGTTTTTGATGCTGCGGTGCATTCCTGCTAGACCGAGTGCGAATACGGAGCAGCATGCAGAGGAAATCATGTGAAAACACGCCATTCAGACAGAGCCCAGGCACACATGTCACAGGTTTGGCTTTTTTCCCCCTTAATATAAACCACAAATTTAAAAAGGATATTTTCGGTCAGTACAATTATGTTGCTTGTACACATAATATGTGTAGTTTATGTGCCTATTTGCAGCGTTAGGATCAATCTGAGTATGTGCACATGACCCAGTGGTGCAATAATATTTTTCTACTAATATTTAACACCTGACTTAGATCACTGTGTTGCTTTTCCGTAATTTCTACACCTGACATCCTGTTGTACTTTCAGATTGTTTCCGTTTCTGTCGCTTTGACTATATTTCAATATATTGGTTTCTGTTTATATTTATACTATATATTCATGAATTTTATGTTTTCTGAAATCAGCATGATGTCTTTTATTTTTCAAACAAGATGGTCAATTATTATGTATTTAATTTCCTGAGAGGCCCTTTAGCTTTTCATTTATATGTTTTAAAAAATCTTAATTATTATGGAAGAAATTTATGCTTTTATCCCAGAATATGGCTTGTCTCTTTTTAACTCAGATCTTCTTCTATAGCTCTGTTACTTTTTGTTATTTTCTTTAGCACTTCTAACAACTTCTTTCTTTTCAGTATTGATAGACTGTTGATTGTCTTTAAAAGTTTTTTTGCATTGCCAGCCCTTTCAGAACAGCTTAAAACAGTCACAGCCGTGGCAGGTGCCACGCCATTTTTAGACGTTGCTGTGGGTGTCTCCAGGGTTTCAGGAGGGAGTGTGATGGCTGAAGGTGAGCGGCAGCGGTCTTCACTCTGGCCAGGGACATCGGCGTCTGCCCCTCGCTGGTTAAAGACTTTGAAAAAACCAACCTTCGATGCTGAATGTCATCAGATACATTTGGGATGCTAACACCTCAGTGTCCCGGTGCCTCCTCTTGTGACCTAATGCGGGGGGTTGTTGGGGGATCTGCCTAGTAAACCTTCCTGTACTTGTGCAGTAAATTGTTCTCGATCCTGGTGCGACATTGATAGAATGCATTTCAATGGCAACATTTTATTTACAATGTATCTTCCACAAGCAGAGGGGAGACTGGTCTGCAGTTATATTTCTCTGGGCTTCTTCACTTTTTCAAACGTCAGTATAAGGATTGGCATCAAAATGGATGTGTTCCATGCTTCTTGACAGGACATAATTTTAGACAACTATAAAATTTTCTTCTACAGTTGCTTCTTCATTCAGCTTTTCTGCATAGAAATTTAAATCATCAATTCAGTTTTCTCATTTATCAGAATAGGATTTTATGCAACTTTGACTTAGATCTTTGGTCTTGTTTATTTCTTGTTCCTAATTTTATATTTTATATTTTCTGCTTTTCAGTTAGACCTGCTGACGGTTTGCTCCATAATTTGGGGTCACTAGTCATGGCATTTGCAGGCTTACCTTAGTTGCTGTGTTCATATTTACACGTCTGGCACATTTTTGACACTAAAACTGAGACTGATGTTTAATCATAATAACCTTAGTTTAAGGGCAACAGGAAAAGTATCTTTCTTTTCTTTTTTGCACGTTCAATGTTGTAACCTATGGAAGGAAAATCAGAGAAAGAATTCCTTGTTAATTTTGACATCAGTGGGCAGGCATGGGCGCTGGGAGAACCCACGCTAGATTTCACGTACTGTTGACAAAATTTACACCAGACTTAATTTTATCTGTGGCTTACCTGTTTCATGTGATAACGAACTATTTTTATCATTCACATAAAAGACAAAGCACTACTTAGATGTGCCCGAGTTCAGGCTAGTCACATTTCATCCCCTGCCTTTGTGAATTTCCCATGGAAGGACGGGGGCCAGGCCACGAGCCGTGCCCTGTTCCTATGACGACCGAGACTTCTGTCGCCAAGGGGTGGGAACTCCCACTTAGCCTGGTCACATCTTTGTCCTGAGCCCTTGGACGGCCTCATTTTCCACAGGGTCTCAGAGGGAAAAATTTGTTTCCTTTTCAGATATGACCTCCCGAGTTTGGAGGCCGTTACGGCATCACTGAGAAAACATACTGTGGATTTCTAAGTGAGTACACAGTGTGCCGCTCGGTGCAGGGGAACAGCTAGGTAGTGGACGTGTGCGTGTGCAAACCCATGGCCGTTACTGAGCATTGATTGTGTACCCCCGCCCGACGTTGAAGCCCCAACCCCCAGGACCGATGAAGGTGACCTCACTCGGCCATCGGGTTCTTGCAGGTGGTCAAGTTCAGAGCAAGTCACCAGTGCGTCCCAATACAACATGACTGGCATTCTTAAAAAAAAAGAGGGGCCTTTGGACACAGAGACAGACAGACGCGGAGGGAGGATGGGGCGAAGACACAGGGAGAAAGCTTCCCACAAGCCGAGGGACGCCCCAGACCCGCAGAAGCCGGGAGTCAGGCCTGGGTCAGATGGTCCCTCTCGGCCTCAGAAGGAGCCAACCCCGCCAACGCCTTGACCTTGGACTTCCAGTCTCGAGACCGTCAGAGGGCGCGTGGCTGTTGCCACGCCCGGCCGTGGGTGGCACTTGTTGCCGCAGCTCTGGCAAACCGGCACAGCCGCGCTGCCCTGGCTTGTGCCATCGCAGTTGGAAACTGAAGATCAGTGGTCACGACCAGTCAGATTTCAAGTCGGCAAGGAGTCCCTTTCCTCAGCGGTCACTCGAGGGGACTTAGGACTAGACCACGTGGCTCAGCTGCTCTGAAACCAAAGTACAGCGCTCGACGGGCGGGGTCTCCTTGGGGTGGCTGTCCACGGGTTGCGTGTGCAGATGCCGGCAGGGCCGGGCCACTGAGGTTCGGTTTCTCCCGTGTCGGTCTCCTCTGAGGCGTCGTGCTGCCGTGGACTGCGCTTTCCCGCACGTGCTTCCTTACAAAACTGAGCAGCGTGCTCACTGCCCACGACCCGGAGCATAGTGTTGACCTTCCTCCCTCCAGTTTTCTATATGTCATGTGATAAAATCACCAAAGAATTGATCTTGTGGTCTATTTAACAGAAGATTGGTACGCTATGTTTGATTATGTTCTGTCCAGACAGGTTTCTCTTTCAAAATAATTTAACTGAAGCTCACGGGAAAGTCTGCGGGGTTGTGGCTCAGCAGGCCCCCTGGGCACGGCCCCCGAGGACAGCGTTTCTGAGCTGGGGTTTCGGAAACCAGGTGGTGACACATGTGCTCACGGGACCCCGCGGGGAGGTCACTGCGGCTTTGGTGGCTGGCCGAGGTCCTGGCTGTTTCCCACGGGAGCACAGGAAACAGCTGAGATGGCAAGGAAGGGTGGAAGAAGGACCGAAGGAAGAAGGAAGGACAGGAAGGAGTGGCGCGCAGGGGAGAAGAGAATGTGTGGGCGGGAGAGGAGGGGAAGGGACCGTGAGAACGAGGACAGGGTGCCCGAGCGAGGTTCCCGAAGGCCCGGGCCGTGTCTTCCGCGTGTCTGGCGTGTGTCTTGCAGACCGCCCCGGACCCACGCCCGCCGCTGCGAGACGGGGATCCCACAGCACTGTGGCACTCCGGTTTTAAAAGCATGATGAGACCTGATAGTGATGCCGCATTAAACACATCTCCTATTGATTCCTTCCAACCTTGCAAACCGAGCTGTGTGCGTTAAGTACCTTTTACTCCAGTCTGGCCGACGGGACGCAGATGTTAACTGCGGGGCTGAATTTCCTCTGTCAGCAGACCCGGCGGGCGGGCGCGCCTTCTGGCCCGGGGACCGTTTCCCCTCACTGCCCTCAGGTGGAGCCAGGGCACCCACATCCGGACAAATCCGCACCACGGAGAAATTGAACGAAGCCTTCCCGCTGCGCTACCCATCGCGTGGCCGGCGCACAGAAGCGTGCGGCTCCGCTCCCGCGGGGAGCCGTTCAGGAGAGAGACCGTCATTCATGCTTCGTGAAGTTCGAGGGCCTCTCTTTTACCCGGCTCGTTTTCTCTAAGTTGCAGTTTTGTTTCAAGGAACGAAAACATTCAAATAACACTGTTGTTTCATTTACTCATCTCAGATGTCTGCTTTCACACCTCTGTGCTATGATTCTGTTCTCCCCGCGTGGTGGCTGGAAGCGGACAGAGCGGTGGGGACCCCGGGATGGCACCTGCCGTCCGCGAGCCATCGCTGGCGTGGGAACCCCCATCTACCAGCAGCGAGGCCTGGCGTTTCAGAGGCTCTATTCTTCCTTCTGGTAAATGGGGCGGGGGGCCGGGGTGAGGGTTAGTGCACACAGCTCATTGTCCCTGAAAGGAAGCTGTCACTTTGCGTCCGTGCTTGTCATTGCTGACGTTGTGCCTGCGGTGTTCACCTGCCAGTCTGGATGGCCCCCGATGGGGGGGCACAGGCTGGAGAGGCGGTGGGGGCCAGACGCCACCTCAGAGCAGAGCCCGCCGCCCGCTCCTTGGGGTCTGGAGTGTGGGAGAAACATCCCCGGTGTCTCTGACCCTCAGTGGCTTCTCCTGGAGCCCGGAATCCCTCCCTCCCCCCTCAGGCTAGTGCGGGCGTGGCCTGGTGTCCTCAAGGAGGAGGGACTGGGGCAGGGGTGGCCTCCCCAGGGTGTGAAATGGGAGGCAGCGTGGGGCACCTCTGTCTTGTGTGCGTCGCCCACCCAGCACCCAGCTGATGCCCTGAATGAATGAATGAATGAACGTCAAAGTTATCTTCACCATCACTTCCCTCCCCCTTAGTCTGCAGCTTTGCACAGGGAGTGCTCTGTAGCTGCCGGTCACACTTATTTAAGTTGGGTGGAAAATACGGACACTGGAATTGAGAGTAAGTTCATAGGAACTTGGTCATCAAGAGGAAGCAAAGCAGACGGGAGCATGGCGGAACCAGAGTGATGTCTGGTGCGTGGGGGTCTTCCAGGTGGGCCCTTGGGGAGAGGTGTTTGGGCCAGCCGTTGGGAAACCTGGGGTGAGGATGGGGGCAGGGAGAGAAGGGAGCGGGGGGCAGAGGTGCCTCAAGGTCAAGGGGCAGCAGCAGTCAGTGTGGACTCTGCAGATGAGCGACCGTGGTGCACGTGGACGGGTCGCCCATTGTACTGGGTGCTGTGTGTGTGGGACAGGTGTGAGGTGTGTAGGGGTGTGTGTGTGTGAGTGCCTGTGTGCACATGGGCATTACACAGGCCCATGGGTGTTACATGGGTTCCAGAGTGTGGGTGTGTGGTATTCCTTGGGTGCAGATGTGTGTGCCCGTGAGGCTCTGCATGTCTGCGGGTGGGCAGGTGGTGCTTCCCACTATGTAGGTGTTCAGTGTGTTTCCGGGGTGCGTGTGTGTGTGTTTGGTACAGGTGCCTGTGTGTGGGGCAGGTGCGTGACGTGTAGGTGGGCTGCAGACGTGCCAGGAAGCATTTGTAAGGATCACAGAGGATTAGGCTGCGTGTCTGTCAAGCAGCTGGTCCTCGTTACAGAACAACAAACCCGAGTGAGTGTCACACGGCTCGTGCCTCGGGCAAGGACGCCGTGGCCCACAACTTTGCCTCCCGATCTTGGGGCGTCTGTGTGTTCACCACTGACATGGCCACGGGGCAGCTTTTGTGGAAGTTCCCCTTTCCAGGGGACATAGTCCTTCTGCTCTTGAGACACACCAACTTGAACTCGAGAGCCCTGGTGTTGGGCTCCTCAAACCATGGTGCCTCTCATGACATTCCTGCCCAGGCTTGTTGCTGGCTCATTGTTTGGGGATTTCTGTGGAGAGGGTTTAATGAGACACTAAATTTACATAAATGTAGGTGTATCTATACAGCAAGGAGTATCTATGCAGTGAGGAGTATCTATGCAGCGAGGAGTATCTATGCAGTGAGGTGCATCTATGCAGCGATGAGCATCCATGCAGCGAGGTGCATCCATGCAGCGAGGAACATCCATGCAGCGAGGAGCATCCATGCAGCGAGGAACATCTATGCAGTGAGGTGCATCTATGCAGTGAGGAGCATCTATGCAGTGAGGTGTATATGCAGTGAGGTGCATCCATGCAGTGAGGAGTATCTATGCAGTGAGGAGTATCTATACAGTTGACTATTACTCTACCTTGAAAAGGAATGAAATTCTGACATGTGCTTCCAGGATGAACCTGGAAGACATTGTATGAAGTGAGATGAGCCAGACACAAAAGGTCACATGTCACATGAGGTCCCAGGAGTAGTGAGATTCATAGAGACCGAGAGCAGAACGGGGGATGCCGGAAATTGGAGCAACGAGGAATGGAGAATTAGCATTCAATGAGGACAGAATGTTAGTTCGAGTTGATAAAAACTTCTCCGGAGATGGATGGTTCCACGACTGTGCACAGGTACTGAATCCCACTGAGGAGCGGTACCTGTAAAAGCAATGAAAATGATCACTTTTATGTTACGTGTTTTACCATAATAAATATTGCGACGAGGTGGATTCCTCTGTACTCCAGAGTCTTGTAACTGGTGAAATCTCCTACCTGATGCTGAATTTCATTTGTATGCATCTTTGATGCTTGGGGAGGAAAATCTTTTCCTCTGTCCTCTTAGGTTCCGTACCTGGAGACTGTGAACTAAACTGAGAAAAGACAGATTAACAGGAGGAAAAAATGGACATTTTATTGATGTTAAAACATTTACATGCACGAGAGCTTCACAAAAAAGAAGTGAAACCCTCCTCCCCAAAGTGGTTGGACTCAGGGTTTACACACTATTTTAACAAAGGATGATATATTTCAGAGAAGGGGCTGGGGCGGTAAATTGCAGAGGGTAAGTAGAAATGTATGGCAAATAGGGTTGTTCAGTAAGGCTGGTTGGGCAGAATTAACCCAGAGCTGCCTCTGGTGCCGAGTCACTCCCCTGGAGGGGCACACACTTTTATGAATGAAAACATCGGTCACCTTTACCAAGAAAAGCGCAGGTGCGCTTCTCCCCAGAAAAGAGGAGGGCAGGGAGCTCCTCCTGCCATTTGTCAATGGCTTTCGGCTCAACATGATCCTTGTGCCAAGTGGCACATTTTGGGGTGGAACAGTCCAACTCCCTTCACGGTGAAATTGATCCAAAATGAAAAGTGAGGCAGGAGCCCTTCCAAGGAGCGATGTTCAAATGTGTCCAATCCCTACGCGGCCATGGTCCCGAGACACAGCCAGGAGGCCCAGTCTCGGTTTCTACCCTTTGGTGTTTCTATCAGTGCATCTGCAGATTGCAGAACGGACCAGGGCCCACCCTTGTTACCGTGGTCTCCAGTGGAGGTTTTGTGGCTGCTGTTGCTGTTATTTTTCCTTTACATCTGTGGTAGATGAAGGGTATCCGTTCCAAAGCATCTCTCTGAGAAGAAGAATCCAAACCTCACCCCGAGGATGAGGCTGCGAGAGCCGGAAGGGGCGAGAGAGGGAGGGCAGGGTGCCCCCGTGTGCCTGGAGCTGAGCGGGGCTGTGGGGATGTATCAGTGAGCGAGGAGGTGACTCGATGCTGATCTCGTAGAACTTACAGAGCAGGCAGATGTTAACACCAAACATGAGACATATAAATCATCTCAAACATAATGAACTGCTAGTTTTTTTTTTTAAAGATGACTAGCCGAGTGATCTTGCTTGGTCTCGTGGCCAGGGAAGACTTCTCTGAGGAAGAGATGGCGAGGCCCGTATTTGATGGGTAGACGGGACTCACCTGGGGGACGAGGCAGCTGGAGAGGGAGGACTGAGTTCTAGGCAGAAGGAGCAGCATGCCCAGTGATTCTCCGGAGGGACTGAGGGAGGTCCCCAGGGGCTGCAGTGTGTTGCTGTGAGTGACATCTGTCAGGGAGGCAGGGACAAGGCAAATGGTGTGGTGGCCACACAGAGGATGTGGACTTGACCCAGAGCAATAGGAGACTCGGGAAGTTTCAGAGAGCAGCAGCTTCACCGCACTCATTTTGTGGAGGAGTAAACCAAGCTCTCAGGTTGTTAAGTAATGTGTTCGCACACACAGCTGGCTGCACGGACCCAGGGCACAGCCTCGCCTGCTCCCTCCCCCTTGGGGTCTCGGTCCTGTGGCCCCGGCTTAGTCTGTCTGGGGGTTTGAGGGTTGGCTTTGGGATAGCAAAGGATTTTGTTAAAAACATGGTCCTACCCCTACCAAGTGGGAGAATTTGGGCAATTTATTTCATATCTTGGAGCCTCAGTGGCTTCATCCGTAAAGTGGGAGACTAATCATGTCTTAGGCTATTTTATAGATGAAGATAAGTAGCTTATGCATGTCACCCCGTACAGTGTTCACTGCACTCTTAGGGATCAGTTATGGGCCAGTTTCCCTGTGCACACCTCTTTGTTTGGCCAGAAACTTGATGACTAGTGAACTTCGTCTAGCTTCAGTGAATAGGCTGATGACACTGTTTTGGTGTTTGGACTTCTTTAAGGCAGTCGCCTGGGAGACCCTGTCTATCCCAGAGGGGCCGTCTGTGCCGGGTTTAGCCGAGAGTGTCCCATTCCCGTTCTCTGTCTTCTCTGAGATAAGTGATGCTGTTTCCTTCAGCGATGCAGCGTTCACAGATGCGCAGCAAGAGCGCGACTGTGCGCTCAGATCTGCTGCAGGCTGTCTGATCTGGGACGGGCCACTTAGCCTCCCCGACATCCTGCGTCTGCCACTGAAAACCAGGTCAGGCAGCGTGGCGAATGGAAAGCACCCACAGAATGTGCTGCACCACAGGAGCTTGGCAAACATTGAGACGCCTCCCTTCTGCCCACCCTTGGTCCCAGGTCCCTTTGGAAATGACACCCGGCGTGGGAGTGTCTGGGGTTCATCTGAATTGGGTTTGGCTTCGTGTCGAAGCAGGGATTTTCCCAGCCTCCCCACCCAGTGGGATGGCGGCAGTGTTTCCTCAGCCTCACGGGTGTAGATGGGGCCCTGGAAGGCAACCGGCAACCTCTCACCCAGCCTGGATCGGGTGGCGGAAGGAACTGAAACCCGGACGCCTAGCTGGGCGGCAGGGCTGGGAGAAGGCCCAGGCCTCCGGCCCTGGGAGCCAGGGGCTCGCCATGTCTCTGCCCTCCACCCGGGCCTCTGGGAAGTGTAAAGGAAGAGCATCCTATGCGGGCCTGGGGCTCGGCAGCCATGGAGGTGTTTCCTCTCCAGTCCCGTCTTTTCAGTTCTACGTCTCTGTTACTTCAAAGTCAAATTCTTAGGTCTGAGTGCCTGGCAAGGGTCTGCCAAAGATCCCTTGAACCTCCTTGTGGAGGCTCATTTCAAGTTCTGAGAGCTTTGGTTTGGCATCCCCACTGCAGGTCAGTTTGGGTAGGGGTTCTAGTTGGTTTCGAAGTTTGAAATCTTCTTTATGGTAGAGGCTGTTCAGAAACAGGCTTTCCGCTATGTGATCGGTGGAAACCCGGGGGCAGCCCATGAGAGAACTCAGCAATGCTATGTGTCAGTACCTTTGAACCAAACGGTCCCACTTCTAGGAATCCATACCAAAAAAGGCAAACTGTGAAAACAGTGAACACAAAATCCTCTCCACTCGGCACTAATTGCAATAGAAAAAGACGAGTAGTAACCTAAATGTTCCTCGGAAGGGGGCTGGTTGGATGAACCGCGCTGCATCCACACGACGAGGCTCATGTTAATATTCTTTAGCCGCTGGCAGACAGATGGCCAGCTTCGGTACTGCGGGGACGCAGCGCTGGGGTACAAGGTCCCACACGGAAAGGAAGGGGAAGGTCAGAACGTGCCGTGTGGCGCGGTGCCTCCCGTCTGACACGGGGATATTGATTCAACAGGCACCCGCGGACGACGGGCGGGGGACAGAGAGGGAGCGACGGGTGTGGACGCTGGGTTTCTCTCCATGCACTTTGTGCTGTGCGCTCAGAAACACCAGCATGTTACAGATCGTGAAACGAAACGGTAAAGAAAACAATCCCTTAAATCAAACACAAAATTAAATAACCCACCTCACTGGATATTAACCATATGGGAAGGAATTATTTAAAATGATTTTAACCTTTGCCGGTATCCCTCAGAGATATCGCGGGTCCCAGATCACCGAGTATTGCCATAAAGCGAGTTGTGATCTTTTTGTTGGTGGAGGGTCTTACCTTCCGTTTGTAGAACGGGCAGTGTGTCTGCAGTGTGATAAGCAAAGCGTCATGAAGCAAGGTCTGCCTGCATCCACTTGGCTGTCTGTCCGCAGTGGGATACACCTTTAGGACAAAAGGATCTGCAAAGCGATCTTAAATTTCTTTTAGGAATTATTTTGCTGGTAATATGTTGGTAGAGTTACTTTAAAGCTTTTTATGCATAAATTAAGATACAGTATATATTATTATTATCAATGTCCTAAGTAGCCAAGGTTTTTGGCATTAGAGAAAAAGAGACTTAAAAAAAAACAAAACCCAAAGAATTGAAATAAAACCCTGTAACCCTAAATGTGAATTGGAAATATCAGAACTCCGATGTATTTCTCCAAACCATCTCTGACTCTGGCCACTGAACCACTAATCCATACACAAGCTCCTTGGAGCCACACTGTGGTTCCCACCTGCCTTTCCCACTGAGAGGGACCAGCGGGTCTCGGAAGAACTGGTGGACCCCACCGGGGTGGGGAATGTTCCAGATGAGCCTGTAACATGTTGTCCCCCCAGAAAGTGGGGAAGCAGGGAATACCACCGCGCTATGACCACAGCTTCAGAACATACGGGAGCTGACAGGCAAAGACTCCCACTGGCCAAAGATGGAGCGACTCCGCCCGAAGACGCGTGTTCATGCAGAGAGCCACACCTGGAGGGGATTGAGGTGCACAGAACCTGCACAACCCATGCATCCATCTCGGCCGTGAAAGAGCGTATGCGCCCCTTTGGCAGGATGCTAAGGAACCCACTCATCTCTCTAAAAACAGGTAAATGAAGGAATAGAATTAAGCACTGCATCTTCTTTCCAGACAGGGCAGTGTCTTGGAATAAGTAAATTGTGGAGAAAGTAGAGGCCTTCCTTCTTAGAGGAATTCCAGTTAATAAATGAACAATCAGGAGAGCTAGCGTGCCGCCATTTGGCAGCCCCTCAGGACACGCTGGGCCATTACACGGCCACCAGGAGCTGATAACGTTGTGAGGTGAAGATCCGAGGGGAACTTTATGATGCGTGGTGGAAGCTGGCATCGCCCACCTCCAAGGGCAGGCGGCCGACGCGATGTGCTCTCGCCACGGTTCGCTGGGAGGGGCACGGCCCATCCTCGGGTGTGTTACCGCCCGGACCTCCAAGCCCGAGTCCAGCCCAGCCCTACACTAACTACCTACCAGGCTGCAGAGCACGAAAGGGGCGAAGAGGTTCACTCCCGTTACCAAGGGGATGCGCTCAGCAGAGCCTGGAATGCGGGCTATTCGGCAGATTAAGTGCGAGAAAACGAAAGAGCGGGCCGAGTACAGATAAACAGTGACCGACGTGGCCCCATGCAATGCAGGGGCCTGCTTGCCTCCCGATTCAGGGCGCACATGGTGGAACCCACTGTTGCTTAGGTTTGAAACTTTCTATGGTGAAAAACAAAACGTTTTGACAGAGTTTTGCCCGACTGCATGTTCTTCACGTGGACGTTGCTGTGGACGTGTTGGTCCGGGGGGAGGGGTGCTCTCTGCAGAGGTGTATTTGGAATACGGATGGAAATGTGTGGTTGTCTAAACTTCAGACCCCAAAAGAGTGCAGATTGCTGGGACACACCTATCTTTCCGCTGCCCGTAATTATGCAGCTTTCCTCACGTTCTCTTCCAATCTCAAAGCTCTTTGAGGGCAAGGGCGAAACGAACGGCTTTCTCTCCTTTAAAATTGTGCTTGGAAAGTCATGCGCTCAGGAGCAGCTTTGATGGACAGCGGCTGACCTGCCACACGGGGAGGTGGGTGCAGTGTGTCTGCATCTGGCTGGGCCCCCCGAGGCCCGTCCTCCCCCACCCTGCAGACGTGCCCCTGCAGTCTCAGCCCTGTTGTCTGTGGGGAGAGGTGTCCCAGGAACCTTGTCAGGCTGTGCATAACCTTTCCCACGGGTACTGGTTTTGTGATCGCTATCAGGTGTTGGGAAGGGAGAGCTGTTGTCTTCTATTATGGAAATGGGGGAGGAGGAGGCGGCAGTTTGGGGCTAGGAGACCTGCTCCCTGCATCAATTTACCTCCTGCCTCGATTCATTTGTGAAAGTGCAGGTCAGGCCAAGCCCGAGGTGAGCCAATCCCAACACGCCCCTGGCTCCTGGGAATGCCGCTGCCGGCCGACCAGCCGGGGTGGTTGTCTGACTTCTCTTCCTACGGGGAGGGGCTGGTTCCTCTGCACTGTCTCGGGTGTGTTGTCGCTGCGTGTGGGCCCCTGAGAAGGAAGACTTCCAAGGCTGGCTGGGATCAAAAATAAAACCACCCGTTCGCTCTTCAAGCAGGAGAAATGAGCGTGGACCTAGGTTACGACCTGTGCCGTTCGTGTAGTGACCAGGAATAGACAAGGTCTTCCCAATGTCGTAGGCAACTTTTTTTCTGGTCCTGAAAAACTCAACGCCCGTGGTGGTACCACCGACTACAGACAGCGCTGCGTTTCCAGAGCGGCCCCGCCCTCTGCCCCCTTATCCGTCGCTCCACACGAAGTCTGCTGAACGGCCCTCTCCAGAGTGGGCCCTGCAGCAGGAACACGGAGCTGACCCCTTACCCACAGCATCCGACTCCAGGCATGCTGACCCCTGTCCCCACCAGCTCAGCTACTCGGTGGTCGGTGCCAGGCATGCTCCTTGGAGATGAATCAGTGCAAATTTGTTATTATAATCATCATGCTTTCTCTCAGGGTTTGGGAACAAATGGAGTGCATGATTTCCCCACCCGTGATCCTCAGTAATCGTCCTTTTCTGCCTATTTCTGTTTTTCAGAGACTTCTGGGAGATTTACAAAGGTAGCCTCTTACACTTGATCTGAACAGCAGCTGGGGAAGAGATGGGTCGGTGCTGGCTGTGGAGCTGTTTCGTCCCTGCCAGATTTCCTTTCTGCTGTGGTGACAGAGAGGGGAGGGAGCAGGCCGCGTGCTCCAGAGACTTCAGAGTGTTGCGTGGGAGCCGAGGCCAGGTCTTGGGAAAGTCTTCCTTTCGACTGTGGAACAGTCTGTCAGGGACCATGGCCAACTGGTGGCCTGATCGTTATGCCACTTAATATAAAAATATACATCCAAGGGAGGACATTTCGGTGGCTTAGTACACTTTTGCATTTTTTCCCTCCATTTTATTTATTGCCCTTCGAGTGCACACTGCATCCTTTCCTTTTCCGTGAATGTTATATTCATTTCATGTCACGCACTGGCCCAGCCATCTGTGGTCTGTGCTTCCCACCGGGAGGAAGTCGCCGAGCCTCCTCGCGTTTGCTCGTCGGCTTCATTTTGTCCTTAGAAGGTAAAAGCGCATGTTTGAACTCACTTTCTGTACTTTGTTTTATTCCTTGTCAATGGCACGAATGGTCCGTGGAACATTGGAAGATGGCTACGCGGAAGCTGTCGCCTTAGGTCGTTCATCGCTGGTGACGCAGAGAGCGTGCCTTGCACTCCCACAGGGGCGTCCCCGGTGGGGGGGTCCGGGCACAGCCGCATTCTTGGCTGTGGCGGTGTGGCCCAGGGTGGAGGTTTTCCTGAGAGAGTTCAGGATGATGAGGAATAGGCGGGCACCTGGTCATCCTCGAGTCCTAGCGGAAACCCGCGGGTCTGTTGGGATGTCGGGTAGGAGCCGAGCAGACGTCTGGAGCCAGCGTTCGCTGGGTGGGCATGCGCCTGGGCAAGCTGCTTCGCCTCTCCGGGTCTCAGCTGTCTCATCGGTACAGCGGGGGCTGCAGTTCGTTGTTGGCCTGTGAGTGCCATCTCAGTGCCGCTCGAATCAATGAAAATAAAGTATGACATTTCAGAAATTAAGTGCCTCATCACCCGTAGACCTTGATTGCTGTCTGGTTAAGAAGCAAAGCAAACAGGGGAAGGAGGGAACTGGGGACAGCCGTGGGGACCACGTGGGAGCGTACCGGGCAGGCCCAGCGAGGGGCTGTCCTCGCTGCAGTTCTGAGACCACAGAGCCACCCGTGGGCTCATTCCCAGCCTCACAGCCTGTGCGCTCCCACCGGCAGCAAACGGCCGGCTGACCCCTCCAGGCGCAGAGAGGATGCCAGTTCTTGAGGCCGACCTGGGGGCCAGGTCAAAACAGGAACAAGAAGGCGACAATGTCAGACACCGACAAGGGGTTTGGGCCCCTTATCTATCAGCTTCGGTTCTGATGACAACGATCAATTCACAAGTCACAATATAAGAATACTGTGTGTGTTTATATGGTAAAAACTTTCTAAAGGATTTTGGAGATCGTCTGTGTCCCTGGACATGTCTGTCTGCTTTACGCCTTCACCGTCACTCCAGTTTACAACTAAGGCAGCTGCAGGCATTATGCAGTTTAGAAAATATATAGACTGGGCAGTAGGTTTATTAGATAAAAAAGAATGCCCAGTTACATTAGGATTTCTAATAAAAATAATTTTTTTCATAAGTGTGTCCAAATATTGCATGGGACATATAAAATCATTATTGATCTGAAAATTAAATGTCACCAAGTGCTCTGTATTTTCATTTGCTAACTCTGGTCACGCTATTTTGGAAAAATCAAGTGGGCTGTGTTAGTTATTCAGTCCCTTGGAAAATGCAGTACTTTCTTGGTTTAATTTCCTGTGTTCTCACCTCTTCCCTTAGCTCTGTTTGGGGGATTCTGGGGGTTTTATCACTCTGCAACCACTTCTTAGCTGGCTCGTCACTCTTGTCTGGGCGGCACACCTGTTTGTAACACAGCTTCTCAGCCTCTCGTGTGCCTGCCAGCCAGTCGGGCATCTTGTTAAAATCCACATTCTGATTCAGCAGGTCTGGGGTGGGGCCTGAGACTCTGCATTTGAGTAAGTCCCATCAGGTAACACTGATGCTGCTGGTCTTTGGAAAGCGTCTTGACCTGGGTTCTCATTTTCAGCTAGACATAAACAAGACTACCGTGAAAGTGTTTTCTTTACACTCCCTCCCCCCATTTTTTGTGGATTCTTTATTTGTTTTCAGGAAAGGCTAAATGTTATGCCTTTTTGTTAATGGAAGAAAACTGTGTCAGACTGTGAGAAAGTTCTGGAAAAGCACATGTTCCAGGAACTGGTCATTAGGTTGTTCATCTGTTCATATTTCTGGACAGACCCTAGGAGTCATTAGAAGAATCACATGAGTGTACTCAGTTCACAGCCTGTCCCAGGAGCCAAGTTCTCAAATGTTCTGGTTACCAAGCAAGAAAACCCTGCTCGGAGTTGTGTTTGTTCTAACACTGAGCTCTGTCAGGGAGAAGAATGTTGAAATGATTTCAACATCTGCAGAGAAAGGCTCGAAAGTCCTTCTAAGATGCAAACCCCAGACGAACAGCTGAGGATTTCTGCTGCCAGGTATCAGGAGCTTTAGAAAGGCCCACCTGAATGACGGGGGGCACCGCTAGCCCACCGCCGGGCACTTGCTCTTCCTTCCCACCAGGGCCCGACCCTGCCCTTCGGGCCCCCACTGCGTGCCAGGGCACCGGGTTAAATCATCCCCGCGCCGGAAGCATCCCGTCTGCCCCTGACCCCCGCAACCACCGCGCTCCGAGTCGGGAGGCAGAAGACGTGTTGACAGGCGGTGTGTCTGCCTTCTCCTGGCGTCTGATGTGGCTTCTGTGTCAGACACGGGGCAGACAGGGAGGGGGAGGGAGCTGGCTGCCAGGGCTTGGGGTGGGTGGGGGACGGGAGAAATTTCTAGACAAGTTTTGTGGCGGAAGCTCAACTGTTTAAACTTGCTGTCAGAGGGAATTTGAAGAAAAGGGGTCGGCTAAGGGTGCATTGAAAATGTGTTTGAGAGGACTGAATGCTATCTCATAGAGACTTTAGACTGAGATGTGGAGGGTTGGGGGGGTTACCCCTCTCTCTCCTGGAGTCCCCCAAGACTTGACTAAGAATGAGGGTCTTGTAGCTTGTATTTTCCTGAATGCACAAAACCCACGGAATAGGCAAAAATGGGCAAAAGGGGGGCAGTTCAAAAAATCATCTAAAAAGTTAAGTAATAGTATTGCAAGCAGCAGTCATTTCCTGATATGGATAACTGTACCGAGCTTACGTAAGAGAATGTCCTTCTTAGAAGAAATGCACAGAAACATTTAGCAATGAAACCCCTTGTCTGCAGTGGACGCCCAAAGGGTTCATAAGATAATGACCCAGCAAAAATGATAACATGGAACTAACTGGGAAATCTTACAGAGAAGGACTTTGCACTGTCTTTGTAAATTTTTCCTTAAGTTTGAAATACTTCAAAATGGGAAGTTTCAGTGGAAAGTAAAGATCTCCTTGGAATGGGGTTTGCCGCCAACCTCCGTCCCTTGCGCTCTTTTCTCTCTCGAATTCCTGCAGCGACTTCTGGGAGCGCTTGCTTCTGGTCTTCACAGTTGACCCTGAGCCTGGCTGTCTGTGAGGGACATCCCTAGGGGTTTGTGTCCTTGTTCCCCTGATGACTGGCGTGACCGATCTCTCACAGTCCCAGACTGAGCCCAGACTGACTTAGTCAATAAACATTCCTTTTTTGGATGATGTACCACCAACCTTTTTTTTAGTTGTGATCTGCTTGTGGAAAGAGGAAATCTCTAGGCCACCCGTGGCTAAGAGAATTATGTAAGTGCCCACGTGGGTACCTTACTGCCAGCCGGCACCCTCGCGCTTCTGAGTGGGGCCGATTCACCCATCTCCGTGGAACTCCCTGCTAGAACACACGCCATCTTTCTGCACGGAGAACACAGCACTTCGAAAGTAGTTTGATTCCACAGCGCAGAGCTCTGAACCGCAGAGAGGATCGATCGCTTGCTGATCTGTCACTACAGAAGCAGAGATGAAGCTGACACTGATTTTTTTTTACTGTTTTCGCCAGTTGGGTGCCTTTTCATGACCCCAGGCAAACTACCTTGAATCTCCAGCTCTCTCAGTACAAGAAAATTGTCGAAAACTCTGGGTTTCAGTCTCCCACTCAGCTTATTCACTCTTTCCCTTTAAATGCAGAGAAGCAGCTTGGAATTTTTAAAGTCTGCG
>PVJI01016955.1:22478-36993 GCA_004026765.1 Micronycteris hirsuta
CTTCTTAGAAGAAATGCACAGAAACATTTAGCAATGAAACCCCTTGTCTGCAGTGGACGCCCAAAGGGTTCATAAGATAATGACCCAGCAAAAATGATAACATGGAACTAACTGGGAAATCTTACAGAGAAGGACTTTGCACTGTCTTTGTAAATTTTTCCTTAAGTTTGAAATACTTCAAAATGGGAAGTTTCAGTGGCAAGTAAAGATCTCCTTGGAATGGGGTTTGCCGCCAACCTCCGTCCCTTGCGCTCATTTCTCTCTCGAATTCCTGCAGCGACTTCTGGGAGCGCTTGCTTCTGGTCTTCACAGTTGACCCTGAGCCTGGCTGTCTGTGAGGGACATCCCTAGGGGTTTGTGTCCTTGTTCCCCTGCTGACTGGCGTGACCGATCTCTCACAGTCCCAGACTGAGCCCAGACTGACTTAGTCAATAAACATTCCTTTTTTGGATTATGTACCACCAACCTTTTTTTTAGTTGTGATCTGCTTGTGGAAAGAGGAAATCTCTAGGCCACCCGTGGCTAAGAGAATTATGTAAGTGCCCACGTGGGTACCTTACTGCCAGCCGGCACCCTCGCGCTTCTGAGTGGGGCCGATTCACCCATCTCCGTGGAACTCCCTGCTAGAACACACGCCATCTTTCTGCATGGAGAACATAGCGCTTCGAAAGCAGTTTGATTCCACAGCGCAGAGCTCTGAACTGCAGAGAGGATCAATCGCTTGCTGATCTGTCACTACAGAAGCAGAGATGAAGCTGACACTGATTTTTTTTTTTACTGTTTTCACCAGTTGGGTGCCTTTTCATGATCCCAGGCAAACTACCTTGAATCTCCAGCTCTCTCAGTACAAGAAAATTGTAGAAAACTCTGGGTTTCAGTCTCCCACTCAGCTTATTCACTCTTTTCCTTTAAATGCAGAGAAGCAGCTTGGAATTTTTAAAGTCTGCGATATTAACCACTTCAGGTAGCCTTGGAAGGGGTTTTCCTGTGGGAGAATGCGTCCCAAGTAGTGAAGGAGCTCTCGCTCCCTCATCGAAGTTGTGGCGATCAAAAGCAGCCCTCTCCGGGACTTGTCTACCTTAAAGGTCTCTTGGAGCAGGGAACTCTCCAGTAGCCAAAGCTGGTTTTTCCTTGGGGTAAAGACATGTGATTTGGTTTCGAATTGATTTTTATTTTTATTTTTTCATTGCTAGAGAGTCTGTTCAGAGAATTCACTTTTTCCTTTTAGGATTTTTTTTCCTCTAAGAATGGTGCTTCACAATTCTGCTCTGGAACATCATAGCTCGCTGCCAGTTCCGTCTGTTTGGAATTATTACCGTTCACACTTGTTTAAGGTGCTCTGCCTCCCCTTCCAGAGGCTTCCCCCCAAGTCTTGGGGCCCGTGTCTCTCACTATGGAAGAGCCACCCCCACGAGGGGGGGTGTGGGGGCAGGGCCGCCTTTTATCTGCCTGGCAGCTTTCTCATTAAGAGGCGAGTTAGACACTGGGAGGCCAGGGAGGAGGGGGCGGGCGGGCGGAGGATCTGGGGGCACTAAATGGCTCTCTGAGTGAGAACAATTAGTGATGTAAGTGTGTTCTTGAAAATGAACTGCTCTGCGGCGAGATCACTTACAAGCACCATCATCCCAGCTAGACTCTCCGTCAAGAGTTCCGCAGTTCTGAGAAGTCATCTTCAGAGATGGTGCTTATTGGAATTCAGAGCCGGTGTTTCATTTTGTACTCCCTGAAATTAGCTAATGTTCTGGTCGCTCCTGGGCCTTGGAAAATGCCCCGGTCCCCAGGGCTTTACCGCGGGGGGAAGTGCAGCCGTGCGTGAGCCGCAGCGCTGCGGCGGCTGGCGAGTGAGTCTTCACCCCCAGTCGGCCGCCCCATCGGCATCTCTCCCGTTTCCAAAGCGGGCGGACCGCGTGCTCCCCTTCATTGTCGTCCTGCAGCGGTCCTTGCCACGTGGCAAAAGTGCTCAGCGTGCAGTGTGACTTTTTAGCCCTGATTTTAAAAGATGTAATTGCGCTTTTTTTGAAGAGCCATTTTTCACTTATTTCTCGAATGTGGCTGCGATAAGCCGGAGGGAGCAGGAAGACGGCTGGGCGTTCGCCCCGGCGTGCGGACGAAGGGCCGCCGCTGCGGCAGCGTCGTCGGCGCCGTGTCCGCGTGTCCGCGTGTCCGCGTGTCCGCGTGTCCGCGTGTCCGCGTGTCCGCGTGTCCGCGTGTCCGCGTGTCCGCGTGCGGGAAGCGCGCCCCAGAGCCCCGGGAAAACGTGCGGGAGCGCGCGGGCTCCTGGGCTTTTGGAAAAAGTAATATATAGTATTTCGCTGAGATTTGCTGTTTTAGTAAGGCTTTGAACTTTTGTTTTAATCATGTATTTTAATAAAGTACTTCATAAAATAAAAGGAAACTTGGCACGTTATTCAAAAATACTTTCATGGTTCCCCACCGGTAGAGAGTTCTCAGTGCTGTCCGTGCACGCGCCCTCGGGGATTGCACACGATCAGTTTTTGGTGACGCCCCGGAAGGCCGGAGTAGTGAATGATTGACAGGTGCCTCCGATAACGTGCTGGACCTAAACTCTTTACGAATCAGTCCGCACAGTGCTGCGTCCAAAACCTTTCTCAACGTTTCTTTAGCCCCTTCCGCACGATGGACATATTATGGCCTGTCACTACGTAACAGCATGTTTAATGTCATCACATGAATCCGCACCTCACCGGTAGGTCAAACCTCACTGGGCATGACTGGCAAATGAAGAGGGCGTGTGACGCCTGCCGTGCACCGTTGCATCGCCCAAGAAAGGGCTCGGCTGCGCGGAGGCGCCAGTGCTCCGCCCCACCGCTGTGGCCACGGCGTGGGGTCCTCCGCCGGACTCGGGAGCCAGGACGCGTGGGGTCAGCCTCAGCCTCGGCGGAAGCGCAGCCCCCAAACAAAGGTCCATGCATGGTGACGGCAGCAGGGAAACGAAACCGCTGTGGCCTGAAACCTCGTGTCCCTCCGAAGGTCCCGTGCTGAGTCCCCCTGTGGCGGGACCTCCGGGAGCTCGTTAGGCCGTGAGAGTGGGGCCCCCAGGAGTGGGGACCGGGAGGGGCGCACGGGCACAGAAGAAGCGAGAGGGGGTCTCGCTGCACCGTGGGAGGAGACAGCACGGAGGGGGCTGTCTGCAAAGCAGGACGAGGGCCCCCCCGGGACACTGCCTCAGCCGGCCCCCAGGCTTGGGCCTCTCAGCCCCCGGAGCTGTGCGGAGCGGTTGTCGTGAGGTCCCCTGGTCTGTGGTCCTCGTTGTGGCGCTTGAGCTGCTGGAGACAAGGTGCCGAACAGGCGCGGCCAGCCGCCGTCTGCCTGGTCAGGAAAAGCGTTGTCACAGTTTACCCGACATCTGCTGACCCCCCGACGCACACACGTGTTTTAAAGATACTTTTGAGCGTTTCTCCTGAGTGCACTTTGGAGCCTCAGTGACATTTCCCCTTTACCAAAGACGGACGGGATCGCCTGGGCCAAACTGAGCCTGCAGCCAAGACAGGGCTGGTTCGGTCAGATCGCGTGGGGTCCTGTCTCCAGTGACTGCATGCTTCCCGGGAGCGCTGAGCCTTGCAGACTTCAGCAGCTCCCCCGATGCCACGGTCACTGCTTCTCGTCTTGAGAGCTTGCCCTGCGGACCGAGAGGCGCTTCAGAGCGGAAACCGTTGTGTTGAGTTCCTTTATTCTCCATTACACATTGCTTGGCATACAAAAGATACCAAATAAATTCTTGGTTACATAAGCTTTGAAAATTGAAATAACAGTCTCTAGTATCCTAGTGAAAGTTAAATTGCAAAAAGCAAGGTTGTACAATTTTCTCACATATCAGACCCACATTCTGAGGCCAAGAAGTCTTCCAGTGACTAATTTAAAGATACTCTTGTTTTTATTTGAGCCAGGATATTTTAAATGTCTCGTTTCAAAAAAATACTATGCTTGTGTCCGAGTATACATTTTATGAATGACTTCGGAACTTGGAAAAGGAGCAGCTTCCCGCGGAAGGTGACTGTCCCACCCACTGTCACGGGAGACGCAGGTGCCGGGACAGATGGGCAGTTTCCGGCACCCCTGGCGCCTCCATCATCAGCGCCCTCAACGATGCCCATCGCTTGCATGCCTACCACCTAACACGCTTATGAAGGGCATAAATCTGTGACTGAGGCGTTTCTAATCGAAGTGGGAAAAGGGGCGAGCAGAGGGACACCGGCCCTGTCCGCTGCAGTGAAGAATGACCCTTTCTGCTTCGGTTGTGAAAAACAAGTTTGTCCCCAGAGGAAAGACCCAGCCTGGCTCCTGAAGGCGCCACGGTCCTTCCTGCTCCAGTGAAAACAGAAAACATTTCACTCCCGTTTCTGGCAGGAACGACTGGGCCGACTCCTCACTACTCGGTGATGATCAGGCCTTGGTGGTGAGGTTTGGGAGCCTTGGCTTTCAAGGTAGACTCGTGATTGCCCATGTCGGCTGACCCAGGTCACATCAGCCTGCGGGTACATGTGACACTGTATCTCTGCTGCAACGAAGTCCTGCACCCGGGTAGCTTACGTGATGAAAATGTATTCTCTCTCAGTTCTGGAGGCTGGAAGTCCAGACCCAGGTGCGGGCGGGGTTGGCTCCATCCGAGGCTGCAAGGAAGAATCTGTTTCATTCTCCCCAAACTTCTGGTGGTTCGTGGACCATCTTTGAACTTGTCAAACACAATGGCCGTAATTCCTTTTATCACCAGGGAGATTTCCTAGTGCCCCCGCCCCTAGCCCTCCACTCCCACGCCAGACTCTTGCGGGTAGATCGGAGTGAGTAGTGGCGTTCTCTGATCCACCTGTCAAATGCTGCTTGCTGTCTGCTGTCACCAACATGTCTGCCACTTCCCCGGGCATGGCTGACCCCTTTGGGCACCAGTACCTGTGCCGTGGGGCTCTTGGTCCATGGCCACTTGGCACGCCAGTGCTGGCTGTGAACAAAGACAAGGCACTGACGAGTAGACCGAAATTCTGGTGTGGGCTTTGGAGGCTCCGGCAGTCTGCATGGGGGAGTGTGTGCTCATGTGTATGTGTGTGGCATGCACGTGGCATGTTACTTTAGGGCTTTTCCCAAATTCCTGGTCTCAGGGAGTCCCTTCTGGCCTCATTCAGCATTGCTGATTTCCTGTCGTTTTGGCCACGGGACCTTTTCTGTCCGGGATGACGTCATTGTCGGATGTGCGTGAGCCACCGAACATGGGTCATATCAACTGGGTTTCAGCTCTGGCTTCACGTGGCAGCTGCGTGAGCGGTCCCTGGACCTGCGCCTCAGTTTCCTCATCTCTAAATTGGGGCGTAATTGAGGGCATTTTGGCAAGAGCAGCTGGGGTAATGCCTGTGGAGTGTTGGGGGTGTTGACTGTCACATATGGCTTCTGCCTAGAGGGTGGGCGAGGCATGAGCTCCCAGGTCTTCCTGTCACTCCCGTCCTCCATCAGAGATGCCCTCGAGTCTCCTTCGGAAACCCCAGACTCAACAAAGCCCCATCCAGCAGACAACGAGAAATCAGTAGTTCCATAACAGCCTGCAGCAAAGTTGAAAATGTACCAGATAGTCTCCCTAATAACCCATTTCAAAAGCAGGAACAACGATGGGATCTTCGACTTCAGCTGGAGAGTTAAATGCACTGTTTCAGCTTGAGCAAGCTTCAGCCAATTAATGCAGCCTCTCTCTTCCTACTTGACTTCGGTCGAAGGATTCCTGAAACAAACATCTATCTCCACCTCTAGCAGGTGCCGTGCGTGGACCGCGGCACCCGCACTTCGGGGGCGCCTGAGTTCCCTGGTGGGCTTGTCAAGCCCAGATACGGGGCCTGCCCCTGAGTTCCTCTTTGCAGGTCTAGGGCGGGGCCTGAGAACCTGCATTTTGAACGTGTCCCTGAGGAATACCGATAGTGTTGGTCCAGGCCGCCCTTGGAGAACCCTGGCTGTAGGCAGGCTGCCCTTGGCAGAGAGTTTTGTCCTTCACGACTCACCCTGGAGCCCAGGCAGAGGAGGGTTTGTCTGTTCAGCACTAATTTTTGTAGATTCCGAGGGACTTTGAGATCACAGGTAAAAGGTGAAGTTTCACTGTTCTAGCCGGTGTTTAGATGACAACTGTGTGCATCGGCCAGAACAGCTCCTTCACTCACATCCTCTGGGCCAGCCCTCCTCACAGCTGCTTGGTTAGTCTTAGCGGAAAGCCGCAGTGCAAAACAGGAAATTCGGTGCTGGTGAGGCCAAGCGGCTCGGCTGCCCAGTGAATCCGGGTGTGCTCCCGCCTCGGGGCGACACCGTTTGTTCCTTTGCTCCTGCACGGGTTACATTTAAAGGTACCGGCGTTGAAACGCATGAGTCTGGGATTTAACCAGTTAATGAAGACTTCAAATAAGCACCAGAAAATTATTGTGAAGAAGGCTGCGAGCTGTTTGGTGGGAGGAAGGGACACGCCGGCACGGTTTTGCCTGTGGCCCAGCGGTGTTTATCAAGCGAGCCGGCAGGCGGTCACAGGGAGATTTCACGCTTAGGTGCTGTTTCTCCTTGCGAAACCTCGTTGCCTCATCCTTGGCTGATGTCTCAGGTAGACGGCAGGCGATGAACGAGTTGCTGAGATGAAACCGAGGCAACATCTCTCTGCCACACGTGAAGGTGGTTTGAGGAGAAGGAGAGACCGAACGGGGAAGGGGAGCGGCCGCGCAGCGTCAGGGAGATGTCTGGCAGGGGACGGAGGCTGCGGCTGAGGCTCGTCTGTGCTCCCGGTGGAGCTGGGACGCTACGAGGACAGCTCAGATCTGACTCCCGGGTGGTGAGGGCCAGGCAGAGGGGATGGGAAGTGCGTGGCCGCCTGGGGAACCATTGGAGCAGGACGGCCAGCGTGAGGGACACTGGGACTAAGATGGCTGGGACTGGCTGTCACAGGGCCACAGTGGCTGGCTGTGCTGTGGACGAGGTGTCAGCGGCTCATGGGGAAGGGACAGTCTGGGTGATGCAACAATCTCAGAGCGGGAGTGTGAGATGCACAGGCACAAAGCGATGGTCACAGCTTCAAGAATTTGCCGCTCAGAAATACAGGCACGCACGGGAGTTTCTCTTTTCAGTGTTTGTTGGAGGAATAGAAATTCCTGGGTCTGTCTCAGACCTTCTGTACCAGATCTTTTGGGGATTTGCATCAGTTACAAGTAGACCAAGGGATTCCAAGGCAGCCCTTGGTTGGCAAGCTTTGGGATCCAGGCTCCCGTGGAGAACCGAATGTGCCCGCAACAGCAGAAATGATGTATCGATTTGCGGTGTTCATTAATCAGGGGCCTTGGCAACACTCGCTGTGCCTTTCCATGAGAGCATGTCTAGGTACCTTCAGTTGGCATGAGAACCATTGTAAGACTTCATTTCAAAATCATTCCAACCTTAAAGATAAGTTGCAAAGATGAAAATAATACAGGGAGCACATGGAATACTCTTTACTATACGCATTTTCACCCCATTTGCTTTATTAGACATTCTCTGCTTCTCCCCCCACACACACTCACACACACAAATGTGTGTGCATACGACCCCCTCCCCCCGAACTCTGGGTGTGAGGTGCAAGCATCCTGGTCCTTTACTCCTAAGTCCTCGCTGTGCATTTCCTAAGAACCGGGACGTTCTCTTGCGTAACCACTGAGCCGTTATCAACTTCAGTGAAGCGGCCTTGATAAGATGTTCTGTCTCATCGACCGATTGTGTTCCGGCTTTGTCGGTTGACCCCCAAATGCCCTCCGAGCGTCGTCCCCCCTGCCCGGGAGCCCTCTGAGGCCAGGTGTGGTGTTTAATTGTCCTGGCTCCTCGGCTGTGCTGTGTCATCGGGAAGGTCGCTGCAGGCTTTCTTTGCGTCCTCGGGACACTGGCGTTTTGAAGGATGCGGTCGCTCCGCACCCCGGCTCTTCGTTTCAGCGGAACGTGTCTCATCTGGCGCTTGTCTTACGTTCCCTTGTGATGAGGTCGGGTCGCGTGCTCCATGCGGAAGTGCTCTGGGGGGTGCTGTGTCCTCAGGGGACCGTGTCTGGGGACGCTCAGTGGCCACCTAGCCCCTTTGGTGATGTTTACATTGTCTCCTGTTTGAAGTCGCGTTTGGTATTTATGTCCTGTTTTCTCCCCTTGCAACTGATAAGCAGCCAGTGAGCTGACACTTGAAGACCACACACATGTTCTGCGTCCCCTCGGAAACTCCCCCTCGATGTAGCGCCCGAGGCTGCTTTCTGCACGATCCAGTCTTTGGCATGAGGACTGCAGAATGCTGGCTGTCTGTGGCCTCACCTCCCTTGGTATCCGCCAGCCGTTCTGCTGTGAGGCCCGTCTCTTCTCCCCCGCTCACCTGGTCGACCCCAGCGCGGGCCATGGATCCTCACTTGCCGGCAGTTTTTGACTCTGCCTCATCACCTTGGTGTTTGTTCTGTCCCAGGTTTGGCCCTTTAGGTGGCTCCTGGATCCTGGGACGTGGCCCTTACTTTTTTCTAGCTGCCCTTGACCCTCTGCTGCCCCAGCTGTGGGATGAGCTGTTTCTCTGAAGACCCTCCGTTTATCTCAGGCAGGGATGTAGGGACTCATCATGCAGATCGGGGTCCGAGTGCCTGGTGTGCTCACGGCCACTGAGCTCTCTGTGTCCCCGCTCTTTCAGCGGGCAGAGACAGGGAATGTGCGTGTGTACACGTGCTTGCCTTCACGTCCATGTGCAAGGACATGTGCGCACAGACATACCTACACAAGCTACATATTTCAGAAAGCGTGAGTTCATGCCAATACCTCTAATTCTAACCCGCCCCACCGCGTTCTTTCCTGACGTTGGAACTCCCCTTTCCCACAGCGAGGACTCTGCCTCCCGGCAGCGCCAGTGCATTTGTGCACTGGCTCCATCCTTTGAAACATTTAAAATGGTCACAGAATCACACTACAAAACATCAGCCTACTAAAAAGGGGTCAAGATGTGTTGGCAGTTCTGCCCCCGCCCCGCGGTAACCAAAGCCGAGGTTCTCTAATCAAATACGGTGCTGGTCAGTTCCTTTGCCTGCCGCCTTCCCCTACTCCTCCCTCCACCCCTCCCTTCCTGCCTGCCTGCCTTCCTCTCTACTCAGTGCCTTCTCCCCGTGAGGTGGAAGGTGTGCTTGATACCTGCACAACCGCAGTCAGGGGCAGACTGGCTGCTGCAAAGCCTCATGGGCTGTGTCTGTAAAACTACAAAGTCAAGTTCATTAGGGGAACAAAGAGCCTTCAGTGACAGATGCTGCGTGGCGCGTGCAAGGCTGGTTCGTAGCCTCAGAGGGTCCCTTTGGAGCCACCTGGGTCAGGAGTCAGCGTTTTGTGGTGGCTGCCTTTCTTCTCACTTCAGATCCATTTTTAAAAATGTTCGTTTCTGTTTGGCTTCCGATGGAGCATCCAGCAAGTGTAGAACTGTGACTAGAACCTTTTTGACAAAAAAGACGATGAGACCGTGGTTGCGCACTTTTGTAGGGAAGCGTCTGATCTACAGGCGTGTGGCGTCTTTAGCCCGGTGGTTCTCAGTGGCAGCAGCTTTCCCCTCCGAGGGCATTCAGCAAAGTCCGAAGGCATTTTCCGGTGAAAGGGGGCTACCACTGCACTTCTGGCGTCCAGTGGAGAGCGGCAGGCCGGCTGCCAAACACCCCCCGATGCCCAGGACAGCCCGCAGCAGAGCGGCATCCTGCCAAACAGCCAGCGGCGCCAGGGTCCAGAGACTGTGCTGTGCTCTATCTGACCTTTCCCCAATGGCTCCCTATTGTTTAATTACAACAGCCGGTCATCAGATGGGACTAAAGCCCCCACAGTCTAGATGGGGGCCGGGTCCCTGGCCCTGGTCCTAGCAGAGCAGAGAGGAGAACCCAGCTGCCGAGCCCCTGTAGGCTGGTAACAAGTACGCGGACTGAAGTCGGATGGGCATGGGAGACAGAGGGAGACGGAGGGAGAAACAGAAGATTATCTTTATTTCAGAAACGATAGACGTGACTTAGGAAACCGGTGTGGAGAACGCACGTCGGCGTGTGTCCCTGCCCACCTCCCTCCCACCCGTTGGAGGTTTTGTGTGTGTATTTGCAGAAAGGTCCGTGTTTCAGGTGCACAGCACCGAGACTGGCAGGCAGCCTGGAACAGCCGCTGCCCCGCGCGTCTGCAGCAGTCCTGGCTGAGACGGGAACGGGGCGGGGGGGGGGCTCCTTTCCTTTGTGCCAGCTCTTCCACGTGCCGGGCGGACCGCCCGCCTCACCCGCGCCGGGGTGAGCGGGGGCTGACGGGTCCTGTCCCCGACTCAGCGGCCTGAGCGAGCGGCGCTGCAGCTGCTTGTAGCAATTAGAATGCAGGGCGTGCAGAGCCCTGACTGTTGACAGAACCAATTAAAAGATCAATTAGTGCAGAGCAAGCGCCTCCAGAGGTGATGTTCTGTGACACAGAGCAGACACTCCGTCCGCACGTAGAGCCGCGACACGGAGGCGTCTGTGCTCTCGTTCTGAACTCTTTTCCTCTTAAAACGTCCTGCAGGTTGTTGGGCACCCGACGGGGGGGAGCTTCGTCCCTGGGATGACAGGGCAACATGGCTTTTCTGGCAACAGTACTTTCACTTAGACCGACGAAATGGGTTACTGGCAAGTCGTAGGACTTACCGTGATTAAATCATTTTAATTAAGCAAAAATAGTAAAACAAGGCTGAGTTTATGCAAATATTTTGTTTTATTTTTTAGCTTCGATATAGTTCATTCGAAAAGGTTGTTTTCCTACCAGTTATTTACATATAGGTTGGATTTCTTATTATTGTGTTTATAACAAAACAAAAACAAAAACCAGTTTGTTTTCGGTTTTTCTTGCCGCCCTGGCACTGAGCATCCGTGCACCGCAGCCCACGTGCAGAGCCGGGAGTGTCGTGGCCCTGTGACACAGCGGTGACCAGCTATGGGGTGGCGTGAAGACGGACTGCACGGAATTTCCAGATTTCCAAGGTGCAAAAATCCAGGGCAGGTCTTCTCAGGGGGCGAAAACCTTGGACTTCAGGGGACGCGTTCAAGGCAGAAACCAAGTGTGTGTGTGTGTGGCGAGTCTTCGTGCCGTCAGCGGGCAGCGGAAGGCGTTCTGGCTGGAGCCCGGGACACGTTTCTAGCCCTTTGGTGGCTGACACTTCAGCTGCAGATGCGAGGACCAGGTGGTGTTACAGTTATGACAGTGGTGACCAGGAAGGGCATCTTCCCACCTGCAACCCCCTCTCTGCTTCCTGCCACCCTGCCAGGCCCCCAGAGAAGAGAGGCAGGGGCAGCTTAGGGCCTGTTATGTCCAGGGCTTTGGGGGCTTTGGGGGGTAAAGCTCTCTAAGGAAAGTCTATCCTTGTGAATGAAGCTGGAATAGAGATACCCAGGAGAACTTCTTTTAATCCTCACCCAAGGATGTGTTTACTGATGAGAGAGAGGGAGGGAGGGAGGGGGGGGAGAAAGAAACATCAGTCAGCTGCCTCCCATATACGCCTGAACTGGTGATCGAACCCATAAGCGAGGTATGTGCCCTGACTGGGGATTGAACTTGTAAACTTTTAGTGCACAAGACGATGCTCCAACCAACAGAGCCACCTGGCCAGGCCGAGAACTTCCTTTGTCTGGACAGAGGCAGGTGCATGAGCTCCCTTAGGGAGCCTGTCACCTGGGTCCTGCCCCATGTCCTGCTAACCTCTTTCTTATTCTGAAGAGTCCTGCCAAGTGGAAGGCCCCTGCGGCCCCTGCTCACTCCCAGACACAGGCTGCCTGAGGGAGGCGGTTCAGAAGGCAGCCCCAGAGGGGAACGTCCCGGGGGAGCACCAGGCTGGCGTCCTGCTGTTCACGCTCTTCTCCCCCACCGCGCTCAGATCTCCACCCCAGCTGTCCCGGCTCAACAGCATCCTTGGCAAGGGGTCACTCCCGTGACCCTCCTTGTGGCCATGACAGCAGAAGGAGCTGCAGGCATGTCCTGGGGGCTGGGGGGGGGGCTGGAGAACAGGTTCACACACAGGGCTCATGATACAAGGTGGTGTTTGGTGGAGCATCAGACATATTCCCCGAAGTTCTTCATTACGGACTGCAGAATTCAGTCCGGTTCATGTGCACTGCACAAGCTACCTGGTCCTGAGCAGTTCGTGGACATTCCGAAGGTTCATAGAACCGTGCTGGCATGTAGAACAGCCCGGAGAAACCCACCCACGCCCTGGGAGTGTTCTGGCAGAAACCTCATTGCTCCTACCGCTATTGCTGCCTCTGACCAAGAGGATCACTGTCCCCACGTGGGGGTGCTCCTGGGTGCTCACCTCTAAGTCTCCCCTGGGTGCATCTGCCTGGAAGGATGTAGCCGAGAAGAAGGTGGAGCCCGAGCTGCTGGGGAGTCTGGGGAATGCAGCGTCCAGTTTTGCAGGTGGGAGCACCCTGCTGGAGACGGGAGTGGGTGCTGGGCGAGCCCGTCTGTATCTGCAAAAATGTCCCAGGGCTACGTTGAAGGTAGGGAGAGCTGGGGACTGAGACCGTTGTGAGGAAGTGGACATGGAGTTGAACTGAAAGGGTTCAGAGGGGGCTGGAGAGGCAAGGAGGCAGACTTGACATTGAGGATGGTTGTGACTTTGCCTGTAGGGGGCGCTCTGCAGACTGCAGCCAGTTTGTCTGCCTCAAACTGGGGAGTTCATGTTTGAGAGACAGGTGAGGCCAAGCAGAGAAGACGAGGCAAAATGATGAAAAGGTTTGAATACGGGAAGGGGAAGGAGACTCGGGACTCTGTCCTGGGTGAGAGGAGCGGTGATGGGAGGCTCACAAGGGCAGGGACGCAACGAGAGCGAAGTGTCAGGAGGCTTGTGGCTGGGATGCGTTAAACTTCTGGGATGGAGACAGCCCAGAGGCAGGGGAGCCAGCCAGGAGTCAAGTAATTGGGGTGGCAGGTGGTGACAGCCAGTGTGGGGTGACAGCGGTGAGAACACGCACGAGTGCAGAATGGGTGTCAGAGTCTTTTCAAATGAAGCAGAGCAGTGGTGGGGAGGGGGGGGCGCCCAAGCCTGGTGCCGGAATCCGCCACGTGGTGACACGGTGTGAACCTGGCAGAACTCTCGGGGTCTCTGTGCGGGCGGTTGCATCTGTGAAATAGAGACAACCTCCTCCACCGCCCAGCCCTGGGGGCCAGGGGCTCTGATGGTGAGGGTCACCGGGGAGCCCCTCTCCCCAGAGCCCCCTAACATGAGTCGTCATAATTCTGAAAGGAAGAAACGGTAGGACTTGGGGGCCCCTAGGAGGGGGGAGAGGAAACTGGGGAAAAGGACTCTTGGCTTTCTCCCGAGAGCTGTAGGAGAGCAGGTGAGGTCCAGGGGGAAGAGGGAAGCTTTGGAGATTGTGGGGGATGGGGAGGGGGACAGCGAACAGTCTGTATTTGAACACGGCTAGGGCAGATGCAAGGGAAGACATGTGCAGGGGAGTTGCAGAGCCAGGCAACGCCCCAGCGAGGCCGGCAGAGCAGTACGTACGCTCCCTCTTGTTTCAGGAAGACTGTAGAAAGGAGTAACTGTTTAATTTTCTGTGTAGTTCATGTTTTGGTTTGGTTTAGGGGTCTTACCCGTGTAAATTCTGCTCTAGCTACAAGCCAAGAACATTGCAGCTACTTAGGGACTAACGTGTGGTACACGAACAGCCAGTTAGCAGAAGGAGCCTGATCGTCCCTGTTTGCCCAGGACTGAGGGCTCTCCCATTCAGCGCTAGAGCTGCGAGGTCCGGGGGGAGGGTGGGGTGAGAGGGGCGGACACCCGGACAGGTGAGAAGGAACCGGAGGAGGCCGGATGGGGACTCCTGGAGAGGCCAGCACTCGCGAGGAGGGGCTCAGGTGGCTCACGCAAGGCAGACGTGCAGAGGGAACGTATTCTGCTTTTAGTAAAAGAAGCTCTGGAGAGGGACCGGGTCCTGCTGTGCTCGGGAAAGATCTGGCAAAGTCTCACCAGGGCTGAAAGAAGGCTGCCGGCCTCAAATTTTTTCTTTAAAAATTAGGCATACCCGTCAAAGTAGTGACTGCACTGTTACGGGTTGACTTCTGTTGCCCTAAAATCCTTACGTCGAGGTCCTCACCCTCAGGGCCTCGGAATGGGACCCAACCTGGAAGACGGGGCCTTTGCGTTGTCCTTCGTCCCACGAGGTCATCAGGGTGGGTCCTGAGTCTGACAGGACTGGTGTCCTTATAAAATGGAGAAATGTGGACACTGCCCTGCACATAGGGAGGACGCCGGGGGACATGAAGACAAAGATGGCGGTGATGCTTCCACAAGCCGAGAACCACCAAACACTGTCCAAACCGCCAGAGGCTGGGGGAGGGGCGCGGACCAGAGCCTCCCTGGCAGCCGCAGAAGGAGCCAGCCCGGGTGGGGCCTTGACCTCGGACTTCCGGCCTCCCGGCTGTGAGGCAGGCGGCACTTTTCTTTGGTTGAAGTCCCTGTTTGTGGGACTTGCTTAGGGCAGCCCTGGGGCTCTAACCCACTGATCAGCTGCTATTTGCA
>PVJI01016956.1:0-36818 GCA_004026765.1 Micronycteris hirsuta
GCAAGAGAAAAGGAGACAGTTACCTACAAAGGAATTCCCATAAGACTGTCAGCGGATTTCTCAAAGGAGATCTTCCAAGCAAGAAGGGTCTGGAGAGAAATATTTCAAATCATGAAAAGCAAGGGCCTACAACCAAGAATAATCTATCCAGCAAAACTTTCATTTAGAATGGAAGGGCAGATAAAGTGCTTCTCAGATAAGGTCAAGTTCAAGGAGTACATCATCACGCAGCCTTTACTATATGAAATGTTACGGGGTTTTATATAAGGACTCATGAGAGAAGGCACCAAGGCCAGATCAGCTACCGGGGAACTCAGATCAGCCACAGCCAAGACGCTTGTGAGGTAAGCAAGCAAAATACAACCAGAGAAACAAATTATAACCAGAGACATTGAAATTTAGAACAATCTGGTAGTAACCTGAGGGGAGGGGGAAGGGGATAATGGGACAAGGGTATTCAGGAACTGCTATAAAGGACACATGGACAAAACCAAGGGGGAGGGTGGAAGCAAGGGAGGGAGGTGGATTTGCCTGGGGTTGGGGGTGGGGGTAAATGCAGACAACTTTAAGTGAACAACAATAAAATAATTTTAAAAAAAATAATGAAGGAAAACTTCCCCAGTCTGGCGAAGGAAATAGACTTCCAGGAAGTCTGGGACACTCAGAGAGTCCCAAAGAAATTGGACCAAAGGAGGAACACACCAAGGCACATCATCATTGTTATCCAAAATTAAAGATAGGGAAAGAATCTTAAAAGCAGCAAGAGGAAAGGAGAGAGTTACCTACAAAGGAGTTCCCATAAGGCCCTCAGCTGATTTCTCTAAAGAAACCTTGTAGGCAAGAAGGGGCTGGAAAGAAGTATACCAAGTCATGAAAGGCAAGGACATGAGTCCAAGATTACTCTGTCCAGCAAAGCTGTCATTTAGAATGGAAGGGCAGATAAAGCACTTCCCAGATAAGATCAAATTAAAGGAGCTCATCATCACCAGCCCTTATATACGAAATGTTCGAGAGACTTATCTAAGAAATAGAAGATCAAAAATTATTAGCAGTAAAATGACAACAAACTCACAACTATCAACAACTAAATGTAAAAACAAAACAAACAAATGAAAAACTAAGCAAACAACTGGAACGGGAACAGAATCACAGAAATGGAGATCACATGGAGGTTTATCTGTGGGGAGGGGGAGGGGGAGAATGGGGGTAAAAGGTTCAGGGAATAAGAAGCATCATAGGAAGGTACAAAATGAACAGGGGGAGGTTAGCAGTATTGTAGGAAATGGACAAGCCAAAGAACTTAATATGTATGACCCATGGACAAGAACTAAGGAGAGGGGGATGCTGGAGGGTAAAGGGAGGGTACAGGGAGGAGAGGGATAAAGGGAAGAAAAAAGTTGGGACAACTGTAATAACATAATCAATAAAAAGTTCTTAAAAAAGAAAGGGGGAAGCCTGGCTGGTGTGGCTCAGTGGATTGAGCGCGGGCTGGGAACCAGGCGGTCCCGGTTCGATTCCCAGTCGGGGCACATGCCTGGGTTGCAGGCCAGGTCCCCAGTGAGGGCCATGTGAGAGGCAACCATACATTACTCTTTCTCCCTTCTTTCTCCTCTCTCTAAAAATAAATAAATAAAATCTTAAAAAAGTCAGCTTTAAAAAATAAAAAAATAAAAATAAATAAAAAAAAGAAAGGGGGAAAATAGTAACTTTATAATGGATAAACCTGGTAGATGTCACCCTAAGTGATCAAAGTTAATATCATTAGTAATGGGACAAATAGTTGTTTTAGACCTCCTGATATGATGTGTTTGAAAGGATACAACATTACTTCCTAAGTATTCTTGCCAGAAATGCAAACTGAATCTAATTGTAAGTTATCATGCAGACCAAAATTGGGAGACATTTTACAAAACAAATTACCCGTTTTCTTCAAAAGTCTCAAGAGCATGAAAGACAAAGAAAAACTGAAAAGCCACTCTAGATTAAGGGCTAAGAAATTGTACCAGATTAAAAGAGTTGTCATAAAGAAACATGATAAAGCCTATGATCCTAGATTGGATCCTGAACCAATTTTTTTTTCATTGTTTTATAAAGGACATTAACGAGATGATTGCAGAAATTTGCATAAGATCTGTAGATTGAATCAATGGTCCACAACCTTTTTGGCACCAGGGATCGGAAGACAATTTTTCCAGGGACCTAAGCGGAATGGGGCAGTTGGGAGGCAGTTGGTTTTGGGATGGTTCAAGCGCATTACATTTATTGTGAACTTTATTTCTATTGTTACATTGTAGTATATAATGAAATAATTATACTACTCATCACACGCTAGGATTAGCACTTGGACTTACCAAAACGTGACTGAGACAAGTGGGCACTGCGTGGAAAGAGGCTTGGATGGAAGTGGTAAATAAAATAACGAGCAGGCCACACGTGGACTAAAATAAGTGTCAAATTCTGACAAAACCTGCCACCAGACGCAGCTGTACAATTGAAGTACATCAACTCGCTTGGAACTCTAAGCCTGCCACCAGATGTAGCTTTTCACTTGCCACTCACTGATAGGGTTTTGATTTGCAAGCAGTTGATTTATTATGGTCTCAGTGCAGTCAAACCTCTCTGCTAATGATAATCTGTATTTGCAGCCACTCCCCAGTGCTAGCATCACTGCCTCAGCTCCACCTCAGATCATCAGGCATTAGATTCTCATAAGGAGCACACAACCTAGATTCCTTGCATGCGCAGTTCACAGTAGGGTTTGTGCTCCTATGAGAATCTGATGTTGTCACTGATCTGACAGGAGTCAGAGCTCAGGGACTAATGCGAGCGATGGGGAGTGGCTGTAAATAAAGATGAAGATTTGCTCACTCACTGGCTCTCTTGTTGCTCACCTCCTACTGGTTCCTAACAGGCCATACCAGGGGTTGGGGACCCCTGGATTAAATGTACTCTATCACTGTTACTTTTCTGGTTTTGATCATTGTGCTATCTTTATATAAGATAATATTCATGTTTTCAGGAAACACATGGAAGTATTTAGGGTTAAAGAACTAATATGTCCAACTCTTTCAAATAAATCAGAAAAAAATGTAGGTGTAGAAATAATAATATAGAAAGAGAATGATAGACATGATTATGTGTTAAAATTACAGGAATATAGATGAAGTTTGTAGGGGAATTATTTGTACTACTTTTACAATCTTTTTAAGTCTGAAATGTTTTTAAGAAGAGATAGTAAATTAATGAGATTTGTAACTAACTGATTTTTCCTTTTTTTGTATCAGTAGGCTGTTATTTCATATTCATTTGAGGGATAATGATTTACAGAGAAATGTTAAATGAAAGTGTACCAAATGAATAATGCCATTACAAATGATAGGTAGAGCAATATAAAAGGAGTTGATAAGTGTCAAAGCATTTTTACTATATTTGAAAAGTAATTCTTTTATAGACAGCCGTCATTATTACATATTAGTAGTCCTCATTATTAGTATTATGGTCCATGTATCATTATATTGATACCTTCAAAAACCTTTTTATTTGCTTTTCACTCTTAACATTGAATTCTTTTAGTGTTAAAACAGAACAGTTAACTGATTTTTCAGAGGTTGTTCAAAACCCTCTCTGGGTCAGTTTCCTGATCTGGCAAATGAGGTGGCTAGAGTAGATTATACTTTAAGGGTCCTTTCAGTTCTAAAATTCTGAGATCTTATTGTTAGAAAGAAAATGAAAGTTAATTTTCTCATTTGAGTCAAAAGTTGTTGTTAAACAGCTTGTGTGCCAATTGACAGTGCAATACTTATTTAAACTCACAGATATTTTTCTGTCAAAGAAACTTTTGTTGAGATTATATTTAATCATACATTTGTATGCAATTTCTCATGCATTAAAAATATAAGTAAATTTAATGTGGTTTAAAGTATACTTTTATAGAATTTTCCAGTGAAAATTTGGTTGTTAAGACTCAAGATTAATAATGAAAGTTTGTTATCTTAATAGATATATATTCACTTCAACCTAGAAGGATTGTCAAGGTACAAGGAGCTGATGGTATAAAAATTATATTGATGTTCAGTATAAACTAAATGTTTGTTATATCTAACAAAAATGAATTGTGTCAATTCTTTTTCCCCCTCACGTCTCCCAGCTTGGTGATCCAGCTATCTTTCCTGCTGTAATAGTGGAACATGTTCCTGGTGCTGATATTCTAAATAGTTATGCGGGTCTAGCCTGTGTGGAAGAGCCCAATGACATGATTACTGAGAGCTCCCTGGATGTCGCCGAAGAAGAGATCATAGATGATGATGATGAAAACATAACTCTGACAGGTATGTGTGCCTCCAGCAGCACTTTACTTCAGCTCTGTGTTAGGCAGTGTCCTAGCCCTGTAATTTTGGGGGCATACAAAGTCCCTAACTTGATGTTAAATAACTCTATTACCTGCAGAGGTTAGAGCCCTGTAGGGAGAAGGAAATTTCCTTTCTTTCTCATCTGTCTGTGTTTCATAGTTCTTTCTGACCTCCCCTTCTTCTTTACTAAATATATTGAGAAGAATGTGACAAAATAAGGAGGCTTGCAAGAGGAACCAAACCAACTCAATTCATTAAGTCTTCTCTGAGCATTTTTTGTATGCCCAGCTCTACATTCCTGATGTCAATGAGAATTTGTTGGTAGGGGAAAAGATAGGAAAGTGTTGTTTGTTTTTTACTGCCATTGCTTAAAGCAAAACAGGAAGCAATGATACAAATGTAGGATAAGGTACTGAGGTTTAAAGAAGATTCTTCTTCTGGTCAGTCAGTAGTAGGAGGATAATTCAAACTTGAAGAGTTTACTCTGTAATATAAGTATGAGGTATAGTGGTAGTGCTGCTTTCATCAGTTGTAGAAGTCAGTGCACACACTCGTATTGTTATACATGTACATACAGAGATGTTCGAAGTATTTGAGAAAATCAGTTATTTGGAAGCAAAGGTTATTTAAGTAGTCTTAAATTAAAAACAACAAAAAATTAACATTAGTCACAATATTATTAGCTAAACCTAGACATTATGTGTAGGTTTCACCCATTTCATACTAATGTCCTTTTTCTGTCCCAGGATCATATCTGGAATCTCACATTGCATTTAGTTGTTATTTCTTCTTAGTCTCTTCCAGTCTGTGCCTGTTCCTTTTCTTATCTTGTCTCTCATAACCTTGACACTTTAGAGGAGTAGTGATTAGATGTTATAGAATGTCTGTGAATTTTGTGTGATGTTTTTCTTATGACTGGAATGAGATAAATGCATTTTGGGCAAGAATATCATCAAAATGGCATTGTCTCCTTCTCAGTGTATTATATTAACATAATTGATTAAAAATACATTGTCTTGATTAATTCTCACAACAGAAAAAGAAAACTGAAATTAGAGAGGTAAAATTAAATGATTTGCCTAAGGTCACACACCAAGTGACTGAGCCCCCATTGATAACATTGGTGAACAACCTTTGGTTCACTTATTTTTTATAAAGCACGTTCTTATATACAGATGTATTCATATTTTTTGTTTGTAGAAACCCAGTGAAAGTTTTTTGATAAACCTAAATTTGTTTCTCCCTTATGGATAAAGGAATTAAATTAATCAAGTTAGAGGTTTCTCTTCATTGCTGATTGTAATGTATAGGTTTTGTCTAACAGAATGACCACCATTGTGCATTTATCTGTTGGGTAGCTGGTGACATTTTTGCAGGCTATTCTGAATTCTCGATGCCCTAGGGGAAGGCTATACTCTCTGTAGGTTGCAAATAAGGGTCTTTCCAGTTTTAGTCATCAGGGAAGATATTAGTCTTCAAAGAAAAAGTTAAGCTTAGGAAAGCAGATCTTAGATCTTTAAGAGAAGGAATTGCTTCTTCCTTTCAGTGCTTCATTCTCTTAGGCTTAGACTTGAAGATCCAAATGGTGAGGTACAGACAGGTTCCTTCCTTCCTTCCTGGAAAACAGAACTGGTAAGGAATGGGTCTAGAAATCAAACATGTCTTAAAAACCAGATTTGCTTTTCTCATGTTTCTTCTCCCTTCCCCCCTTTTTTTATTTATTTTTAGAGGGAGGGGATGGGAGGGAGAAAGAAAGGGAGAAAAACATCAATGTGTAGTTGCGTCTCGCATGCCCTGTATTAGGAACCTGGTCCGTATCCCAGGCATGTGTCCTGACTAGGAATTGAACTGGTGACCCTTTGGTTTGCAGTCCAGCACTTAATCCACTGAACCACAGCAGCCAGGGCGCTCTCTCCCCTTTCTGACCTTCCAGCTTTAACACTTCCTTCCTTGTGTGAGCAACGTCTAGAGAAAGCAAAGAACCTCGTAGTAGCCCTCCTTGGTCCACAGTAAGAGAGGGAAGAGTACTGGATTTGGGGGACACTGAAGGGGAAGAAAGAGATGAGAATAGAACACTTTATAAACTGTACATGAGTCCTAGGTAGGACTGCAGATGATATTAAGAATTACTGTTAATATTGTTAACTATTTTAAATATGGTAAAAGCATTGTGCTAGATTCCTTATCTTTCAGAAATATACTAAAATATTTAGAGATAAAATATGCTATCTTGGATTTCTTCAAAATACACCTTGAGGGCAGTGAGTGGTGTATAGGTAAAAGAAGATTGACCATGTGTTGATAATGGTTGATGCTGAGAATGGATATGTGAGAATTCATTATACTATGTTTCATAATTTTTATTTTGTTTGAAATTTACAATAATGAAAAGATTTAATGATTTTTATTGATTTGAGGCTTTTGTTATGTTAATAACTGCAGCTGTTATCTATAACACCTGATTTCGAAATTTCATGTTCATCAAAACACTTTCATTTTTTATCATTGACTTTTCTCATACCATTCGATATAAATTTGAACATATAAAAGAAATGTATAATGATAAAATACCACTTTTATCCATTTATATGTTGGAGTTCCACATAAGTTTTTTTTTTTTTAAGGTTTTATTTACTTACTTTTAGAGAGAAGGGAAGGGAGGGAGAGAAGGAGAGAAACATCAGTGTAAGGTTACCTTTCATTGTACCCCACACCGGGAACCTGGCCCACCACCTAGGCATGTGCCCTGACTGGAAATCAAGCCTTTGACCCTTTGGTTTGCAGGCCAGCACTCAGTCCACTGAGCCACACCCACATAAGGTTTTATTTGAAAAAAGGTTGTGTTATTTAAAAAATGTTTTTTTAAGATTTTATTTATTTATTTTTAGAGAGAAGGGAAGGGAGAAAGAAAGGGGAGAGAAACATTTGTGCAAGAGAGAAAAATCAGTTGGTTGCCTTTCATATGTACCCCGCTGGGGACTGAACCTGCAACCCAGGAATGTTCTCTACAGAAATCCAACCAGTGACCTTTCGGTTTGTGGGATGACACCTAACCAACTGAGCCTCACTGGTCAGGGCTGTGCTATTAAAACATTTTTAAACATTTATTTGCATTTTAATGTTTTTTAAACATTAAGAAAAAAACTTAGATAAGGCATAGTCCATAGTAGGAGAATTAGTGTTCTACAGTACACAGTAGAAAAGAATGGCACCAGAATTACCAAAGAGTATTTAGATTCTAATAATGTGACTATGACTAAACCTTTTTGGAGATGGTAGCAATTCACCAGCTATAGAGGAATGGAAGAAGAGTCAGAGATTAACAAAGACCCTAGTTCATTCCAAGAGTGTTGAGATCAGTGTTAGAGCTGAAAGGGGCCTAACAAAATCAACCTAGTTATTTTATACTAATTCTGTTTTTTCTTTAAATATATTATAGTTGAAGCTTCCTGTCATAATGAAAATGAAACAATTGAAACTATTGAGGCTGCGGAGGCACTCCTCAATATGGATTCTCCTGGCTCTATGCTGGATGAAAAACGAATGAGTGAGTGGTTATGTATTAATGATTGTTCATGTTTATATACTTTGAATATTATGCTTGCCATCTCTCTCTATTAGATGGTAAATATAAAGAGACTCGAGACCATATTTTATACTTTTTTAGTTCCAAGAGTATTGCTACTTGATGAACCTTTGCAAAAATGTTCAATTAAATAAGACTTTTTATTAAAAAAAAATCGGGGACTGAGACCTTTAGGAATAAAAAAGTAATTTATATAGTTGTCAAAGGGCAAATTATTCAGAATTTCTTCTCTTATCCTTATTGGTAGAAGGATCAGGGTATTTAGGGCCCGAAATATTATTACTTAGTGATTTCTATAGATCTTCATCAGTGGATGGCAAACATCCATTGAAAAGTTTTCTTGCACTTCACGGTATAAAATTCACTACCCCATTTGGTCTGCTTTTATTTATTTATTGTGGGGGGAGGGCAAACAGAGGGGGCAAGGAAAGCAACTTTATTTGGAAAGCCAGTGAGCTGAGAAGATGGGGATTAGTGTCCTAAAGAACAATCTTGAGAAAGTACAGATTTCAGGCCTCTTTTAATTCAAGGGAAGGGGGAAACTGAGGGGTTTGAGGTCAGGGGTGACTGATGATACAGATATCAGCAAGGGTCCAAAGAGAATGGTGAAACTTCAAACTCCGGTTGCCAAGGTCTCAGTAAGGAGGTTCCTATAAATCTATTTTCTCAGTCAAGTTCTCTATCTGCCCCATTTTATTTCACTACCTTCACCCCACGAAGTTCTCCAAGGAGCTACCACAGCATGTAGGCAGGCTTCTCATCCAGCCACAGACATTCTTATCTGCTTTTAAATCCATGTTCTCCTTTGGGCTTTTCTAACAAGAAAGAAATTAAACTAAAAATTTAATACTAAATCAATTCATGATATTTATGGAATATTTTCTATGTACACCAGTGCATTCAACAATAATAGTATTGTACAAGTGAATGGATACAACCTCTTTCCTCAGTATTACAATTAAATTTTGAAAACAGTTATTTATGTAAATAATTGTAAAAACCAAAAATAAAAGCCATGAGAGGGACAGCAATGTTTTCTGGGAGGAGAGAGTACTCTAGCTGACAGCATCAGAGACAGGCTTTATGGAGGGAGTGTTTTGACCTGGGCTATAAATGACAAATAAGCTTTAAATGGGTAGAAGAGACAGAAAACGGTATTCAGAGTAGAAGAAAAGAACTGAGCCAAAGACACAGACCTGTAAAAAAGAATGAAGTGTTGTATACAAACATGATTTGGTATAACTGAGTGGAGATAAGACTGGAAGGTAGATTTGATCCAGACTGTGGAAGCTTCACATGGTGTATTGGGGAATTTGGGTTGTTCTTATTTTTTCTGTCCTGTAAACTATGGAAAGATATGTCCATTTTCTTTTTCTTTTTAATTTTCAGGTGGAAAATTTTTATAGAGAAGAATAATATGGTCAGATCAGACTTAGTTTTCAGAGAATCACTTTAGCAGCAATGTGAAGAATGGAGAAGAGAGAGGAGAGATACTGGTGATAGGAAGTCAAATAAGGGAGACATTGAAATAGTTCAGTCAAGCCTGGACTGATTTAGAGTATCTGATTTGGGGCAGAGGAAGTAAAAACCAAGATCCAAATTTCAAGATTTTACTTCTACTTTATTCTTCCTAGAAACAGGAAAGTCTTTTATGAAATTGTTTTGATTTATAATACAAAGTTGATGATAATTAGTCGATTTTATTTCCATTAGATAATAATATTTTTAGTTCATCTGAAGATGACATTGTTGTTACCCCAATCACGCATGTATCCGTCACATTAGATGGGATTCCTGAAGTGATGGAAACTCAGCACGTTCAAGATGCACACTCACCGGAAGCCTCCTCACCAGAACAACCTAAGAGAAAGAAAGGTGGGTAGTTAATTTGTTTAGGAAAAAAAAAATCAAGTCTTGATGTGGAATCTAAATATAAATTTTATTTAAGGATATTTCTGTATCACTTAAAACTTATATAAGAAATTGAGGACACAAAACATAAGAGGTATTTCTTCATATTAGATTTCTTTTGTAAAAAGTTCAATTATTTACACGTTTAAAATATTTGATCTTACAGAAAAAGTATTTTACAACTTTTTAAAACCTCGGTCTTTTATCTAAACCCTTTTATCCATACTCAGAAAGAGCTCGGGGATAGGAGCAGGTCAGCTTCCTCTCACAGGACATAGTTTGAAAACCACAGGTATAGATATAGATTCCAATATGATATTTTAGTGGGAAAAATATGGGTTGACATCAGCGAGTATGTAATTGAAGAGGAAAATTTTAGAATGTATTAGAAGGAATTTTCAACTTTTCACAAATTAGAACCATTCTTACATTTTAAAGTCTAACACTCTTTACATTGTATTGCATTCTTATTCTGCTCCAGCTTGTTTAATATTTTGAGTTTAATATCTTGGTTAATGGCATCACTACCAGCCACCACATAACCTAACTTCACATAACAGTAGGAGAAATTCCAAGAGTCAAAAATGAAGAGGAAAATAAAAACAGTATGAATGAACTGAAACTGCAGCAGTTCTGAAGGGCTGTGAAGGATATGTCAATCTTGCTATCCAGTCGGCTTTGGGTTTTATTGCTCTTGTAGAAACAGATGCTTAAAACTTGATCCAATGCAATATGGGGTATTGGACAAAGGCCTCAGCATATAATTGGGGTTAATTCTCTAAAACTTCAGATAACAGAATTATCAAATAGATACGTTCAGTGAGTGTGTTTGCAATTATGAAAAGCAAAAGAATTAAAAAACATTGTCAAAGAGCCCTGGCTGGTGTAGCTCAGTGGATTGTGTGCGGGCTGGGAACCAAAGGGTCCCGGTTCGATTCCCAGTCAGGGCACATGCCTGGGTTGCAGGCCAGGTCCCCATGAGGGCCATGTGAGAGGCAACCATACATTGCTGTTTCTCTCCCTCTCTGTCTCCCTCCCTTCCCCTCTCTCTAAAAATAAATAAAAAAAAAAATAAAAAACATTGTCAAAGAATAAGACTTAAAAAATACCAGGTAGTACTTCCTTTTCTAGTCAAGATAGACTAATAGAAGCTGCTAGGCAACAAGTTTTTGGATATGACACAAAAAGCAGAAGCAACAGAAGCAAAAATAAATATGTGAGACTACATTAAACTAAAAATATTCTGCATGTGAAAAGAAACAAATCAACAAAATGAAAAGGCAACCTATGGAACGGTAGAAAATATTTGCAAATCATGTATCTAAAAAGGAATTAATAGCGAAACTATGTAAGGAATTCAAACAATCCAGTAGCAAAAAAACCCCAGAAATTTGATTAAAAAATGGACAGAGGACCTGAGTAGACAGTTTTCTAAAGAAGACATACAGATGGCCAACAGGTACATGAAACCATGCTCAGCATCACTAATCATCAGGAAAATGTAAATCAAAACTGCAGTACAATACCACCTCTCACCTATTAGAATGACTATCATCAGAAAGACAAGAGATAACAAGTGTTGGATAATGTGGAGAAAAAGGAACCCAAGTTTACTGCTTGTGGAAATGTAAATTGGTACAGCCACAGTGGAAAACAGAAGATTCCTCGAAAATTAGTAATAGAGCTACCATATGACCCAGCAATTCCTGTTTTGCGTATCTACTCAAAAAATGTGAAAACATTTATTCATAAAAATATATGTACCCCTATGTTCATTGCAACATTATTCACAATAGCTAAGATATGGAGACAACCTACGTGTTCTCTGGCAGATGACTGGATAAAGAAGAAGTGGTACTTATATACAATGGAATACTACTTAGCCATTTAAAAATGATGAATGTGGCCATTTGTGACAGCATGGATAGATCTTGAGAGTATCATGCTAAGTGAAAAGTCAGATGGAAAAGGACAAGAACTGTATGATTTCACTCATATATGGGATATAAAATAGAAAGCAACAAATGAACCAAACCAAACAAGCAAACAAACTCATAGACACAGGCAACAGTATGGTGGTTACTAGAGGGTGAGAAGAGTGGTAGAAGGATGAAGAAGGCAAAAGGATGTCAAACATATGGTGACAGAAAGAGACTAGACTTTGGGTGGTGAGCACACAATGCAATATGGAGATGTGTTATAGAATTGTACATCTGAAACTTATTTAATGTTATTAACCAGTGTTATCCCAATTAATTTAATTATAAAAATTAAAAAAAGAAAATATATGAATGGTTGGTTACATATGAATTGGTAAGGTAGGGAAGGTAAGAGATAAATAATACAAAAGGGCACAGTGTACTCTTGGAGGTGAAGAATATGTTAATTATCTTGAATGCGGTGATGGTTTTGTAGATGTGTATGTATGTCAAAACTTATCAAATTATCAACTTTAAACATGTGCAGTTTATTGTATAGCAGTTATACCTCAAAAAAGCTGTTTTTAAAAAGTATAAAGTTAGTATCCTGCTTAATGGTAAAAGACTGATATGATGAGGAGCCAAATAGAATGCATAATATATGGGTTAAACAGAAGAGTAATCACTGCTTAAGAAAGAATCATTGAGCTCCAATATAGATCTGATATAGAATAAATAAATACAAAAGAGAGATGTGAGGATTGAGTGAAAAGGCCTCCATTTAGCACATGTTGAGTAGTTCAGATGGTTAGATCATCGTCTTGATATGCCAAAGTTGTGGGTTTGATCCCTGTTCAGGACACATACAAGAATCAACCAATGAATGCATAAGTAAGTGTAACAACAAATTGATGTCTCTGTCTATCTGTCTATCTGTCTCTCTCTCTCTTCCCTTTCCCACCCTTTCCCCTCTTCCTCCCTCTTCCCCCTTCCTCTCTCTTTCTAAAATCAATAAATAAAAAAATAATTAAAAAAAGAGAAAAGGTCTCCATTTACTCAAAGCTCCAGGAAGAGAGACTATATAGAATAAGGAAGAGGCAATATTCAAAGGTAATGACTGAGAATATTCCAGAATGATGTTAGTCCTAGCATGGTGAATCCTGAGTAGTATAACTAAAATAAATGCAGGTCTAAATTCCCTGTAGTAAAAATGCAAAACACCAAATGCAGTCTCCCCCCACCCAGACTCCCAAAAAGAAGAAACAAACCAGGGAGAAACTATGTTACTTAAAGAGAATTGATTATTAAATTGGCAGCTTCGAATCTCCCAGTAGAAGCTGATATCTTCAGAGAACTGACAAGAAATAATTGTCAATTAAAATTTTTATATTGCCCCAGCTGGTGTGGCTCAGATGGTTGGAACATCGTGTTGCAGACCCAAGGGTCTCCTGTTGATTGCCTGTCAGGGCACATGCCTGGGTTGCAGGTTCGGTCCCCATCTGGGGTGTGTGCAAGTGGCAGTACATCGATGTTTCTCTCTCACATTGATGTTTCTCTCCCCCCTTGCCCTCCTCTCCCCTTTCTCTAGAATCAATAAAAGAAAAAAATTTTATACCAAACTAAGCTACAATGTAATTCACATAAAGCTGTGTATATTGCTACCCTGAATGGTAAGGAAAATGAAGGAAAGGCTGGATATTGGGAAGGCTACTGGTAGTGTCTGTCATGACTAAAACTAGTGGAGGAAAACAATGGGATAAAGAAAATAGTATCTATTGGAAAAAAAACAGGTAAATATCAATAGAAAGCATAAAATGAGTGGTTAGGAGGGATAGGAGCTAACTGAATTCTTGTCTTCTAATACCTGTTATCATTAACACAATCAGCCCAAAGAAACTGCCTCATGAATGGGTTTTCTGTAGATGTCTGCAGTGATGAAAGTGGAACTGGCTGAACCTAGTCAGGTTCCACATGTATACATTCGGTAGTCTTAAAAGGGACCTGAAGAGTGATATTTTTGACCCTCTTCTCTCTGACTCTTGTTCACCTTTGAGAGAGTCAGCCTCGAGAATGTTGGGGTAAGAGGTAATAACTCAAGTATCCAGTCATGCTTAGTATTTGTTGTTTCTCACATAAATGGTAGTCTGTTTGGACAGGAGGATCATTTCTACCTAAGTCACAGGCAGCAATGCCAACAAATTGTGGTTCTAGGGAAGTGGAAAAAGAAGATTACAAGGCTTTAGGATAGTTGATCCAGACTGCAGCTACACAAAATACAGTTAACACTGTTGGAATGAACTTGTTTAGAGGTTGGATGAAGGATAACCATAAAATGTGTTCGTTGTAAACAGAAAGAAAGAAATAAAAATTAGATGTTTTAAAACACACAGTAAAATGAAAACTGACTATGTGGCTCACCAAAGTTTTTGCCTCGTTTATTTTTTATATTTCTAGATTTGGGGGAAGTTTTCAGTGTTTGAGAACTAACTGTGCAGAGATGTATTTAGGAAAGAATAAAGATAAAAATTCACTTTTCTTACCCTAAAGAAACTTATATAACCAACAGCAGACATACCTATATGGCATTTTTTTAAGCTCAAGTTTTATCAGAATCAGGAATATTCCCCTGAATTTTAAGGAAGCATTGTCAGTATTGTCAACTCAAGGACAAGATGCAATGTTTTAAACTTAACCTCATGTTTACAAATGAGCCAAAATATCATTGTCAGAGTATTTGTGATCTAACCTATATCAATGTTAAATTTTTACTGAAATGAAAATTTCCTTTTAGTAGATAGCACTTAGAGACCAATATATATGATCCTAGTGTAAAGTGTTTGACACTTGAAATTTAGGATGAAGGACAAAATAGCAATTATTAACAGCTAAATTGTGCACATTTTCACACTTTTGAGGGCAAATATATATGCAGAGCTGTTTTGCTTTCAGGGAGAAAAACTAAACCACCACGACCAGATTCCCCAGCCACTACACCAAACATATCTGTGAAGAAGAAAAACAAAGATGGGAAGGGTAAGTACTACTGTAATTTTCCTATAATACTTACAGGTCAAATAACATTCAAATTGCTTTAAAATGTCTTTATATTTATAAGCAGAAACCATCAGCTTTCTTGACATATTTAAAATGGATCTTATTGTTGCCACACACTAAGATACAGTTGCCACTTTCTGTAAAGAGCATGGTAATAATGTAACCCAAGAAGTTCATTTAAGAGATTTTTATTCATATGTTAAAATAATTCATTCATTTAATAATGAGTCTCTTGGAAGAGTTCAGCTAGGTTAGGGTTTCAGTTTATAGACATTATATTATATTGTGTTGGAGTTCTAATATTTTAATAACTGCTGCCCAAATTTGAAGAAAATTGTTATGGCTACTTGACTGCCTCTAATATAAAGAGAACAACTATTGAAAGGTTTTGTACAAGCCTTTTTCACTGTTTCTTTATGTAATGGCTCTTAAAGAAATGGGGGAAAAATCGTCTCAAATTGCTTTCTCCCTAAGTCATCTCAAATCTAATTAGCAAGATTGCTCTGTTGAGATACCTTATGTGGACTAATAAAAAATCTGTATTAGGCTCTAAAAATTATAACTATTATATTATCAATACTCACTGAATTCTGTGATATTTTTATGTAACTATAGATGGAACTTGTAAGACTTTTAGTTGTGTTTTATTGTGCTCTTCCGAATGAAATTTTGCTCAGTTTAAAAGAAACTGCTTTTGTTTCAGGAAACACAATTTATCTTTGGGAGTTTTTACTGGCACTCCTCCAGGACAAAGCTACTTGTCCTAAATATATAAAATGGACCCAGCGAGAAAAAGGCATTTTTAAGTTGGTAGATTCCAAAGCAGTATCCAGGTTGTGGGGGAAGCACAAAAACAAACCTGATATGAATTATGAGACCATGGGAAGAGCTCTCAGGTATGTGAAGTTTTTGTAGTTCATTGTGTTAAGAATATAATTTCCTAAACACTAAAACATAGATAATTTCTAAAAAGTTAAGGAATTTAAAAAATGGTGAATTTTATTTATTGACGTGCTAAAACCACTCTATTTATAGAAATCAGTGTGCATTTAAATTAAAATCTTACTTCAATCCAGAAAATGTTTGCCTTCCAAAAAAGATCTTCATGCAAACAACAGATATTTTGTTTATAAAGGGATTGGAAAATGTTAAGGTATCATTAGGTACTGTAAATTGACCAAGGACCTCGTATGTTTTGAGCCATTAAGCTTAAATTTAGCACAAAGTACAAAATGTGGTAATGCAGGTACTTAATAAGGGGTGCATTTTTAAAAATAAATCTCAGGTGTGATATGTAAGATCTTTATGTTGGAATAAATTATTGCTTTGAGGATAATATTAGACATTTTCAACTAGGATATCATTTTATTTTTCAACTCACTTTTAATTTTTCTGTGATCATGTCAAGATATGCATGTATTTGAAAATCATCATGGAGGTAGTGATTAGGATCATGGAGAGGAAGTAATTAGGATGAGATTTGTCAACTCTTTTTTATATGCTGAGAGGTAGCAAGCTGTAACTCACTAAATTTAATTAAATTCTGATGGGAAAAAAAGAAGATATGCATGTATTTGAGAAGGATTTATTAGAATTAGCGATGACGTGGTAACTCGATAATCTTATTAAACTAGAACTATGTAGTTACAGTTTGCTTTTTTTAACTTACACTTTTTGGTAACTAATTAAAATTACTGACAAAATTTGAATCCCTTCTATTTGTACATTAAATTTTATATAGAAAACTGAATTAGGTTTACAGAATCAAATTTAAAGTGGCAGGGATGTTATAGGAAGCTATGCAAGGGAAATAGTTTCTTGAGGTTAGTACTAGATTTGATTATTCCAGTAAATTAGCAGAAGGGTAGAGGCAGAAAGAAAAATGAGGGCTAGAATATCCCATATACTTTATCAATAATCCCCTAATAAGAATCGGTTTTAGATTTAGTCGGTAATAAGGAATTTGCTCTATCTGTGAGTAAATGTGTGTTTTACATATGTGTAGAAAATAATGTTTTCATTGCACAATCTCATATAAAATAACTTCCCTTCATTTAAAATGTCTTTTCTCACTTATGTTTTTTCCAACTTTAAACTTTAGTTTACAATTAGGAAACTTTTTTGGTGAATATTGTTTTAATTTGTTTAATTAAGTAAAATATTGATGAAGTTGTCTGTTTTGAATAGGTACTATTACCAAAGGGGTATTCTGGCCAAAGTAGAAGGTCAGCGCTTGGTGTATCAGTTTAAAGAAATGCCAAAAGATCTTATTTATATAGATGATGAGGATCCAAGTTCCAGCATAGAGTCTTCAGATCCATCACTGTCTGCGACAACCACTTCAAGCAGGAACCAAGGAGGCCGATCAAGAGTATCTTCAAGTCCAGGGATAAAAGGAGGAGCCACTACAGTTCTAAAACCAGGGCATTGTAAAGCTACAAAAAGCAAAGATCCTATGGAAGTCACACAGCCCTCAGAAGTTCTGAGGACAGTGCAGCCTGCACAGTCTCCATACCCTACCCAGCTCCTCCGGACTGTGCATGTAGTGCAGCCAGTACACGCTGTCTCCGAAGGAGAAGCAGCCCTCATCAGCTGTGTGCAGGATGAAACATTAAATTCTTCTGTTCAGAGTATTAGGTGAGAAAACTAAAGTTTATCAATGTGTATTATTATGTGACATACCTGACCAGAGCCATTTTTTGTTAAGTGGGTCAAGATTCAGAGTGAAAATAAAAATGATAAAGATTTCAAGCTAGAACTTTTATTTAACAGATCGTTTCAGCATCAATATATTATACATTATATCAGACCTATGATTGTATCAATGTTTCCTTTATTTTTATACTTTGACATTATTAATGTTATTCTATCAGTTTAAGTCTAATCCATTATACCTTTTTATAACTGGATTGATCCATACAATAAGGGATCCACATACAAGAAAACCCAGAGAATGGTTTTAGATTTTTTCCTAAGTCAGAATCTGTAAAAATTCAACAACAATGGACATATCATGACTTTTTGGAATACATTAAGTTCCAAGAGAGAGAAAAAACATTATTCCTTGGGAAAATCCTATTATGGAACAGTTAGTTCGAAAGTTCAAACAGGGATGGAGGCCAAGAATCTAATGTCTTTTTCAGGCTTTCAGAGGGCAGAGGTTGGCTTAATCAAATCAAATTTGCTTCATAGCCTCAGGAAAGATACGAAACAACAGATTGATTGAAAAACCCTATGTGCTTTAGAGTGATCTTTTGCAGAAAATTGGGACTGGTTTTGGCTGATTTAGAATGGGGAAAAGGGAAAGAGAGAGAAAATTAGATACATGTTTGCAACATTCCATTTTTCTGTTTCTACTGTCATGAATTTTCAGAACATGAATTATAATAAATATAGGAGCCCTTCCAAATCGAATAAAAATGATTCTTTGATTACTTTCATTAATCAACTTCAGTCTTATATTTGTATATTCCAGAACATAAATGCTGGATTTTTGTTCAGTTGATATTGAAGTAAGCAGATATTACCTAGACTTAAGCTAGACTTGGTTCAATCTTTCTTGTATGGTCCATTTAAACCTTTGACATTGTGAAAATTGAATTCTTTTAAAATCTTTAGTGGACTTGCAAGGAATGTAAGGATCCCATTTTTTTTTTCATATAAGGGACAGGAATTATACATCTTTAGCTGACATTAAAGAAGTACTTATTTAGCTCTCTATTTCCTTTTAATGTTTTATTTTCCTTCAGATTCTATTGGTTGCATGTGATGGCTGGTTATATAATTGGAAGTACATGGTTCCTTCCATTGTTTTTCTAGGCTCTTTGTCATTTTATTGTATGTATTTGTATTGATAAGAAACATATAGTGCCCACAGTTAATCACTGGAACCCCCTTCTTGGAGTCAGTCAGTGGTTTTTTAGCATCTGTAATCAAAGTTTCTTTTATAGACCTTGAGAATAACCCTCTCAGAAAAAACCATATCGCTCTATTTCTGAAAGATAGAAATTTGTGATATTATATTGGATACTTTATTACTCTGAATATCAGTTTCTCATTAAGACTCAGTACCAGACATGAAAGTATTGTTAATTATCTTTGGCGTGCCTTTCAGAATTTTCACTTCAAGTTCTCTGAGAGTTCTGTAGACTCTGCCTGCCTCTTGCCTCTAATAATTTTTCTCTTAAGTCCAACCTGTATATTAGTACTATTCATAGCTTTGTTCTGTTACCTTCTTCCAGTTTTTGTTAGATCTATGTTGCTCACAGAGTGCAGTCCAGTTTCTGTGGCCTCAGCTGCCAGCTCTCACCCTCTGCTTGTAATTCTTTCTTTGCTCCCCTGCTGAAGTTGAGTGCTTGCCTCTACCTCAGTCTAGTAATAGACCAGGTGTTTCAGTTTACTTTAATGCCTGTCTCCTCCTATATATTTAAATCTCTAGGAGCCAGATATTATTCATTGTCCTTTTCCTAGCACCTAACATGTTATCTGGTATATAACATATCCATATTTATAGAATTTATTTTGAAGGGGTATATATATTCATTCTTTAATCTCCTCATAGAGCAATGAGTTCTCTAAGTGGACTACTTATAGAATGAAGTAATAAAAATTTAAATTTTTTAAACTTTAAAACATATTTTCTTATTGTAGAAATTATTCTATATTTGTTTTTATGTATATATGTATGTATTTGAGTACATTCTTAATCATTCCTTTTATTTTTAAAAGCACCCTTCTATTATCTGGTTATATATTTTATTTTATACCCCCAGATTCTATTTTAAAGCAGTCAAAGCTTTAGTTGAATGCATTTTATTCCCTGAAATTATTAGTTCTGGCAAGGCAGAAGTTAATGAATAACAGCAACACTCTTTGCACACTGATAGCTGCTGAATATAATTATTCAGGTTTTGCTATTATGTTGTTGCTTTCTATTATGTAGAAGGAAAGTAAAAGTGTTGTAAAAGTTTGTTTCAAGGAAATTGTACGTAACTCTGAAATTTGAACATATTATTAGTTTTTCATTAGATTAATTTAATGGTTTCTTTTTTTAATTTGCACCCTAACATTTTATTATGAAAAATTTCAAAACACGGAAAAATTGAAATAGTGCCATGAATACGTATTTACCATCCACCTAGGTTTTAATTGATAGCTTTTGCCTTACTTGTTTTCTCTCTATATATTTATTTATGCCCTTTTTTCTGTTTGGCAATTTGTCAAGTAAGTTAACATCATTATGGCATTTAACCCCTAAAGATTTCAATCTTCAACTTTTAAGAATGGGGGGGAGGGAGAGGATGCAAATAACTGTAATTGAACAACAATAAAGTAATTAAAAAAAATAAAATAAAAAAAAACATAAAAAAAATAGGGATGTTATCCTAAATAACTATATTATCACTTTAAAGAAAATTAAAAAATAATTTGGCTATATCTTTTTTGACTTTATGACTACTTATTAATAAAAATCAAAGACCTTTTAAAGATTTTTTCTGTAGTTGTAAATTAAGTCATACATATGACTTAAATTAATGTACAAGAGCTGACACTGTTAAAACACTTTCATATATTTGACATATATTAATATATAAAATCCTCATGCTCAATGAGGTGTAGATAATATTATTCCTATTTTACAGATGAGGAAACTGAGGCAAGGAGAGGCCAAGGAGCCTGATCACCTCTAGTAAGTGGTGCAGATAGTGTTTTAATGCAAGCAGTTTAGTTCAAAGCAGTGGCTTAATGGTTTGCCATACTGCCTGTTGATTCACATAAATTGCATGAATTATATTGGTTATTTACAATGAAGTAGTGACATGTCTTTTATTTTTTCAATTCCTTTTCTCATTTATTTTTATCTCACATAATTGCATGTATTGATGTTGAAATCGATTAAGCTTTTCTTAATGGATTTTGGTATATGTGATCTGGTTTTACAAATTTTAATTTTGACTCTGGCTTCATGTTATTCAAAGAAATAACAAAAATAAACCTCTGGTAAAATATATTCCTAAAATTGTCCCTTGATAAACTTGGAAGTTCATATACCTACCTAGCACAACTTTTTTCTCTTTAATATTTATTTAAGCACTAAGATTAGCCTCTAAAAATGTATACTGTGTAAATTACCTTAAAAGCAGTGTAATGGAGCCCTCCAGCCTTGTAAGTTATTAAATGTGACATTGGATTATATTAATTAACTACTCTGAGTCTGTTTCCTCATCTACAAAATAAAGATAATAACCTTATAGAAAGTTATAACAACTAAAAGACACTTCCTGACATCTGAGTAGATACTCAACAAAACTGTTATACAGTCCTGCCCTACATAATGACATTTGTGTAGTGATGGACCATGTATATGATGGTGTGGAGCTGAATTTCCTGTAAGAAATGGAAGGATATGTGGTTCAGGATGAATTTTTTTTTTCTCTCGACAGGAACAGTACTTGTGGGGCTTGGCAACAGATTCCCACTTACTCAGAGTACCTCAATGTTGAGCCTATAGATTACATCCCAGGCAGACATTGACCTTTTTCAGCACAGAGAGCCTGTCTCCCCAGTTGTCATATATTCAAAAGGTGCTACAACCTTCTCAAATCTAGCTTGATCATCTGGAGAGTACATTGCTGTAAATTCTTTGTTAAGGACCTAAGGTCCTGTATAAGGACACAGGGCCACAGGAGCTACCTTAACAAGTATTAAGTGTCACTGCCACTTTAGTAAAAGCTTTCTGTGGTAGTGTGGAACCTACCTGTGCTTTGGAAATGTTTTCAGGTTGTAATGATGAAAAGTATAGATAGGTTTTATTTCTTCCATCCACTCAATGACAGAGAGAGCCCTTTGTGTCAGGTAGGGTCATGGAACCAAAAACAAATTTTCAAAGTCAAAATATTGAGTCCTCAGTTCTACACCCTTTCCATGTTAAACAACATTTTTTTTTTTATCCTCATCAAAGGGAGAGAAACATCTATCAGTTGCCTCTTATATGCGCCCCAACTGGGGACCAACCCACAACCCAGGCTTGTGCCCTGACCGGGAATCAAACCCACAACCTTTCTGTTTATGGGACAACGCTCCAACCAACTGAGCCACACCGGCCAAGGCCAACCTCCCCCCCCTTTTTTTTTAATGAATACCACAGAGTTTCTTAATCTGACCACTGCTCCAACATTCAATAGCCAAAACCACATTGTCATGACAATCTCCTGTGTTCCTTTATCTGTCAATCTTGATTTCTTATTCCTACTGATCTTCAGGCCACCTTTTACTCCCTCCTGACAGTCACTATTGTTGTGTTCAGCTGCCTACAGTATTCAGTATAGTAATATGCTATACAGGTTTGCAGCCTGGGAGGAATAGGCTATACCATATACCCTGGGTATGTGGTAGGCCATACCTAGATTAATGTCAGCAATTTTCAACCTTTTCTATTTCATAACGCACATAAACTAATTACTAAAATTCTGTGGCATACCAAAATGTATGTTTTTTGCTGATCTGACAAAAATAGGTATAATTTTGATTGACTTACAACAAATAAAATAGTAAGTACATACCCCTTTTGCTCCAGAGTGACTTTTGAAAATATCAGGTGCCTATACTTGTATGTAAGGATTTCTGATACCAAGAATTACCAAATTAGATGCAGCCTTATTATGCCCCATGAACAATACAGTATAACTCTATTATATGACATATATGTGGTTCAAGACAGGGCATTCACACTGGTCAGCTGTTGTTGTGTTGGCTATTTTCATTTTTTTATTTGATAATCTAAAGGAAAAGAGGTTGGTGCCCCTGACTAACTAATCAGATATTACATGTTTTAAAAATTCTTATGGAATTTTGAAATTCACACCATTTGAAAATGGATGAAATTCACACCATTTGAAAATGGCTGATTTATGTAAACGCACTCTATGATGTTCACACGACAACATCAAATAACAATACATTTCTCAGAATAGATCCCTGTCATTACACAGTGCCTGACTGTATTGTATATGTTTCTTAGCTTCAGAAAGAGGAATTTTAAATTACCAGTATTTTACCAGCTGGTTACAAGAAATTTAGGAGATTTTTTTAAAGGTTTTACTTATTTATTTTTAGAGAGAGGGGAAGGGAGGGAGAAAGAGAGGGAGAGAAACATCAATGTGTGGTTGCCTCTCGTGTGGCCCCCACTGGAGACCTGGCCCCCAACGCAGGCATGTGCCCTGACTGGGAATCGAACTGGTGACCATTTGTTTCACAGCCCGTGCTTAATCGCCTGAGCTATACCAGCCAGGGCAGGAGATTTTTAAAAAGTAGTTAACTATAACATAACCTTTTTTATATAGTATAATTTTATAAGATGCAACTAGAAACTTAATTGTTAAATAAGAAAAATATTAAAAATTCCCATGGTTGGGAAAAGGCTGCATAATTTACCCTTTAATCTCTGAATTTTTTATCAGTGAAAATTGTTTTAGAATTTGTCTTAATAAACTAGTATATTTACATCACACATAAGGATATATTTCCTGGCAGATGACAGTCGGGTATTTCAATAAAGGGACATTTTTTCTAATTTGAACAAAGTCTAGTGTTAGCTCTGATTAGCAATATGGAAAATTTCCAACCACTTTATTGCTTGTGACACAAACAAGAGAAGGAAAGAGGATGGGAAGAGGGGTGTATTAAAGATTTCTAGGCACCTACAGGTTAAAGATATAATAGTAAATAGTCATCTATAGCTGAAGTTATTATTCAAAAACTTAGGAAATGACTGTGTTGTAATGGTTAAGCACGTGGGTTCTGCAGTTGGATGGCCTTTTATCTAACTGGTCGCCTATGCAAACTGTTCAACTTTGTGCATTATTTTTTCCACATGTAAAATGGGGATAATAGTACTTCCAGAGCTGTAAGGTTATACATAGTTATAGAGACAATCTGTATACTTACTGTATGCCAAATACTATTTTATCTATATGTACATGTACATGAATTCTTGGCATGGAAACCCTTGGATCTTTTTTATTTAAAAAAATGGTATCTAGCTATAGGTTCAGGTACCATACCCAGGCTCAGATTCCACACAAGATATCCTGATCCAACCTGGGCAAGGGGAGAAGGGAGGCACAGTGTATTTTAGAAAAGCTCCCTAGCTCCCAAAGTTATTCTGTATCCTTCCATTTCATCCTGCCTGCACGGTAATATTAATACATCCAACCTTTATTCTTAGCCACACCCTCACACCTATTATATTTTCACTGCCTGACTTATAGTCTCTTCTAATGCTGTCCTTCACAAGAGCTGCTAATATTCTGCTGTAGACTGATCTTGACAATGGTGACTTTGGTGGCAATCTGAACTTGGGAATCAGTATCTTGCATGAATGGCTGAGCTCTAAGTCACCCTGTGTCTTTCCATTTCCTTTGAACTTCTGAGTTACATTCAGTCTTTTTTTTCAATCTTTCTGTGTAGCACATTTGTTTTCTCCTCCACAGTTTCATTTCTTACATATATGATAGGCTACATAATTGTAATTTACTAAAATTTTCCTTGTAATAGTCTGGCAATTGTTAACATTTGGTTTATGGGGACTAATGTAGTTGTTAACCATTTGAAGTAGCAATAATTTATCTTTTGTAAAATAGCTTTATAGAATTCAGAGGAAACACAATTGAGATCAAGATGCTGAGTTTTTTCAACTACATTTCTTTTTTATTAACAATGGCTGTAACTATAAATTTCACAGCTTCAAACTTTTAAAATTTGATTGACTTTATCATTTATGCACCTCTTTATTCAATAAGTGGGACTAACGACCTTAAATAAAATGGATTTTATGTTAAAAGATTTTGTGTTAAATTGTAGCTTTATGATTAAAATTTTAACAATTATTTGAGCTGAGAAAACTGCTAAAACACACTTCTGTTTAACAAAGCTTGTCTTTATTTTTTCCTCTCTCTGCCAGCCTAAAGAACCTCACACGGTAATTATATTCATGACTTGTTTTATGTAATATGATAGGAACTGAGCTGTTAAAGTTCTTTTGATAATTCTGTCACATGAATTTAAGGCTGAGGTGTTTTTTGTTTTAGTGAATCATACATTTTTTCCTCTATATAGAACAAGTTGATGCAATTATATGAAGTTTGATAATTGTGGATGAGCATGTTGATGTCATTATCCCTCAAATATTAAAGTGCCATACTTTGCCATGTATAATGCACACCCATGTTTTTGGCCCAAACATTCAGGAAAAAAGTCTTTCATTTTAATGTTTTGATTCAATTTTTTATTAATTTATATATAGATACTTGTTTTTTGTACTATAAAGGAATTTTAGCATTTATTTTTGAACCTATTTACAAGAAATTTTATGTAACAAATAATTACAAAACACAAGAACAGGTACAAGGTACAAGAAATTTTATATACCAGTAACAAATTAGTATTACCCATGTAAAATGCTCATCATTATTTTTCCCTCAAAATTTTGGGCCAGAAGTTCACATTATACACAGCAAAACACGGTAATGAGAGTGATTCACTACGCTTGTTTTAAAAGTCCTAATTTTCTTTCAAGCAGCTCATACATAACGTTCATGCTAAACATTTTGATATCTTCCTCCTTCCCCAACAAAATTGCTTCCCCTTTTGTGTTAATGTGGTACTTTGTACAGACTTTTTTAAACCAGATATTATCATGGCGAATGGCCTGAGAGTTTTGTTTTAGACATTTCTGTATGTACAGTGTTTACTACAGGGTCCGGCATGATGTTTGTTTTGTTGTGTTGAAAATATACAACAGAGGATTTGAAATATGTAACTTGTATTTTGTCAAAATGACTTGTCAATGTTGAAGTTTTAAATGATGTGGACTGTGTTAATTTTCTCAAATTTATTTCCTAATCTCAATAGGACTATACAGGCTCCAGCCCAAGTTCCGGTGGTTGTGTCTCCTGGGAATCAGCATTTGCACACAGTAACACTCCAGACAGTGCCAATCACAACGGTTATAGCCAGCACAGATCCATCAGCAGGTGCTGGGTCTCAGAAATTTATTTTACAAGCCATTCCACAATCACAGCCCATGACAGTACTGAAAGAAAATGTCATGTTACAGTCTCAGAAACCGGGCTCTCCTTCAATTGTCTTGAGCCCTGCTCATGTGCAGCAGGTTCTCACGAGCAATGTGCCGTCCATTTGCAATGGAACCGTCAGTGTGGCTTCATCTTCATCCTTCAGTGCTACTACGCCTGTGGTGACCTTTTCTCCTCGCAGTTCACAACTGGTTGCCCACCCACCTGGCACTGTAATCACTTCAGTTATCAAAGCTCAAGAAACAAAAACTCTTACACAGGAAGTAGAGAAAGAAGAGGTTGAAGATAATTTGAAAGAAGACACTGAGAAAACTGAACAACAGCCACAGCCTTACGTGATGGTGGTTTCCAATTCCAGTGGATTTACCTCTCAGGTAGCTATAAAACAAAATGAACTGCTGGAACCCAACTCTTTTTAATTAAAATACCAAAAGAATTATGGATGATTGTTTCCTAATTGAACATTTCCAATTGAATGCAAACTATCTGATTCTAAGACAATTTCTAAAGATGTTCCTAATTTTATAGTTGTTAAAAATAATAGAGTTCATTTTGGCTTTGTTAGATGAGGGAGGAAAACCAAAGTGTTTTTCTTTGTTCGCCAAATGTTTCAGAATGCAGTTGTGAAGCACAGGCATTTTATACTATGAAGACATTCTTTTGAGATTTTTTTCAGTTGTGCTATATCATAAGCATTTTTAAAATTCTTTTTACATTTTACATTGTATTACCTTTTCTTATTGTTTTGTAAATATAGTACTTATATAGAAGATAACAGAAAATTTATATAGGAACTATTTTCATTCCACTTGTGTTAAGTCTTGACTCTTTCAAATGCTAGACACTTATTTTATGCTTTGTTAAAATTATGGTTTCACTAGATTGACTTTTAGTTGGTTGCATTGTATACTGAACTATGAATATGTAAAATATAACATTAAAAATTGCAATTTGCCCATGGTATAGCCGAACCTATTTCAGAAGCAGGATGGTTTAAAAACATCAACCTAAGAGTGGCTCTCCCATTAACTAGTTTTGTAACCTTGGGCAATCCACTTGTTCTTTTTGGTTTCATTTCTCTCATGAAATGAAGGAATCCATTTGGATTAGAGAAGATGATCTTCAATTTTCTTTCTAGTTCTAAATTTTATGATTCCAACTCTTATATTTTAAAATTATATCAATTAAAACATTATCAGCCAATTTCCTAATGTAAGTATAGCTAAAATATTACAGAAAAATAAGTGGCCATAGAAGATGCATTCTTCTATTATTTGTAACATTGCTATAAAACTGAATTCTTCCTAAATACTTTGTTCATTAACTCTTTAGGCCCTTGTGCACTGTGCTCTATTAGTAAACTTAGGTTGTTGAGTGCTAAATGATAAACTGCTGTTCTGAAAGAGTCAAGACTCTTTCTCAAAGGCCCAGCAAGCAACCAAGTCCTGGGCTACTGTTTGAGTAGTCAGTTGCTATAAAAGCATAATTGCTTTATCTTTTGGATCTTTTTTTAATTGGGAGTAGGGAGATTGCATACGAAGATAATATACGTATATATTCAAGTTTCTGAAATAATTTTTAGATTACTTTTTCAATTGTAAATAATGTACATTTAATTTCACAAAAAATTGTTTTCTGCAAATTTTCTAGTATAAGAAAGAAACTTTTGTAGATGAAAAAATTATTTTGTTTAGAGGTCTAATGTTATATGTTTTCGTATTACAGAGTGAATTTGTATTTAAATAAAAATTTAAATTTTGCAATCCTCTAAACATTTTTGTACCTTAAATTGGTTTATTATTAAATAAATCATGTAAAAATTCTCAGTGTTTGTGTTTTCAAGAAAATGTATACAGAAAATGTTTCTAGTATTTAGTATTGGTAAATGTTTATATAATGAACACCATTAATCAGAATTGCAGAATGTCATCCTCTCATTTTTCCGTTCTACCATGCCAAATGGCAGGTCCAGACACCACACAATGGATTACAATGCTCCAAAAGTTAGAAAACAATAAAATGTTCTCAGTGATAATATTAAACATAATTTTAAAAACAAGTTTTCTAATTAGAAATTATATCAGTTAATTGGTTAGCAGAATAGAATAGAGTAAGAGAAACAGAAAATACAAGAAAATTGAAATCTCAATCTTATACCTCTCTACCCAGAAGTTACTTTCACTTATTCATTTTCTTTGTATTTCATTTTATTTATTTATTTTTAGAGAAAGGGAAGGATAAAGAGAGGGAGAGAAACATCAATGTGTGGTTGCTTCTCGCGTGTTCCCAACTGGGTACCTGGCCCCCAACGCAGGCATGTGCCCTGACTGGTAATCAAACTGTTGATCCTTTGGTTCACAGGCTGACGCTCAATCCACCAAGCCACGCCAGCCACAGCCACTTACTCTTTTTCTCATGTCAGTTAATACTTTTCCAAAATAGAGTTTTAAAGAGAGCATTCTTACCTCTAAAAATGGAGAGATGCTGAGAAGGATTGGAATGAACAGGTCTCGCTGTTTCCCCAGTTCACCGCCCTTTGCTCATGCCCTTTTGTTCTATTGTTTTTTCAACAACTTTCCACTCTTCATCAAACCTAGTATGAAAACACTCATGCTTAACCATTTCTTTGATTCTTCATTTCCTTATGAAGGCTCCGATGTCACATAAAACTAATATTAAATAAGTTTGCTTGCTTTTCTCCTTTAAAACTTTTCTTCCCCCAGAACTCTCTCTAGCTGTGTACCCGCTAACATAATCTCATCATACTAAACAACCACATAGGGGAATAGCTCACTCAGTACTTGGCCTTTGTACATCAAACCATTAATTCAACATGTATTTGTTAAAGAGAAGCACCTGTGATGTGACTGTCCCTGTCCTTAACCTGTGAACCTGCTGCTCTCCTTACTTTCTATTCATTCTTTAACCCTCTTTAGTATTGCATTTGCCCTCATTATTACCCTGAAATTACTGTTGCAAAGGTCACTAAATAGTAATCAATCTCCATATGGCTAGATTTCCAACCTTATCTTCCTTGACCTCTCCAGCATTTGATAACCTTTTATAACTCAGTCTTCCTTTAAACTCTCTATTGCCTTCACTTTAGTGCCCAACTAGCTCATGTCCTTCTCCTGCCTTTACGATAACTTCTCAGTGTTCCTCTTGACTTTCTCCAGAGACTTTTTCAAAGGTTGGAGTTCCCTCAGGTTTTATCTATGGTCACTGTGCTTCTCATTCTCTTTGTTTCACTTTGTCCACTTCCAGTCTGTTCTCCTCAATGCTATAGCAGTACCAGTTTAATTATGTCAAGCCCTTCAGTGGTTCCTTACTGTCCTCAGATAGTGTTGAGGCCCTACATGGTGTCACCTCTTCTTGATCCTGCCAGCCTTATCTTCAAATTTTACTCTTCAAATCACAGTCGGGATTAGGATTCTTTAAATTGCAAGAAACAAAACTCAATTCAAAATTATTAAATAGTACAAAACAAGAAATCTGGAATTAGGAGTTTTTCAGGTTGGTTAATTCAGGAGCTCAGTGGCAATACTAAACAATGAGGTTTCTTCCATTTTTCTGCTTTATCATCCTCAAGATTTTGCTTTAGTTGCCATAATGACTGTTGCCATGGTTGCAAGATAGCTGCCATAGCTCCTTATATGTTTCCATTTATCAGTAAAAAGATCTTTCCCAGAACACCCTGAGCAGTCATCTCTTCACAGCTTATTGGCTAGATTGGTCATATACCCCTTAAACCAATGACTGACCAAAGAAACAGGACTACAGACTTAGTCATGTGTTGGGAAGATAGACAGCTAAACAAAATTGGGGCCCCATAGCAAGGAATAAGGGTGGAATGATACAGCCCACTGTCACCTATACACGTTTCTTCTTATACATACACCTTCAAAAATGTTCATATTTACAGAAAACACATTCTTTCCCAAAGGGAGATCAGCCACATATCATTCAATTCCTTGACCCATTTTCATGACTAGGCTCATCAAGGTGATGTGTCTCTTTATCAAGTGAGCTGTGTTTCCCTAGTTCTTGTCTCCACAGCCACATCTAGTGTGAGCACTGGTGAGAGAAACATCAATTGGTTGCTTTCTCGTGCACACCCCAACTGGGGATTGAACTTGCAACCTGGGTATGTGCCCTGAATGGGAATGGAACCTGCAACCATTTGGTTATGGGATGACACTCCAACTGAGCCACACTAACCAGGGTTAGAATATACTTCTTGGTGGTGTAGGTTTGATGCCCTGACTCAGGGTCCCCACTTTCCCAGCACTGTGTCCTCAGTGCCTTCCATTCTGCCTCTTCTACCTAGCTTGTTATACATTCTAGAGTCTATTTTGTAGTATTCCAGTTCCAAATACCAAATTGTCAGTTTGGGTTCTTGGTCATTAGCAACAGTGATGGATTCTAGTTTTCAGCATAAAAGATTTTATTAGAAGAATATTGTGCAGCTCACAGGATAGACAAAATGGACTAGAGAATCAAAGTCAATCTAAGTCACATAGCTAGGAACAAACTGCAAAACTATACTGCACAACTGGTCAGATGAAATTGTAGCCACTTTTCCCAAGTATTAAACACTGAATTTTATACCACTGTCTATACTGCTACAGAAATTTTATTTTGATATAAATACTTCACCTACAGAGTATTAACCAAGGTCTTTTTTTGTATGCATTGTATCAAGTAGCTACTAATTTATGTGATTGGCAGAGCCTAGGTCAAGTGTCCAGGCCTTTAACTCCAAGGAAAGTTGAGAAAGCAAATTCGGCTTCTCGACTAGTTTGGTATTTCAGCTTCTATATAGGGAGTTGCCACAATGGGAGCTAAGAAATAGCTAATTCCCCCAAACATAGAAGGGGGCTTGGATTCTGTGCTGCCCAAAAGAATGACCAATCTCCTATGTAAGGGCAGATCCAGCTTTTGTGAGGCCTGAATTTACACAATTTGGTGGTTGAGTGGGTAAAGGGGCCTTATTTCAGAAAAACACAAAATTAGAATACCAAATTAGACAGAGGGTTTGAAGAGACGTATTACAAATAGCTCTGAAGCTGTAATTCCCAACTCTTTGTGTTCCTTTTCCTTTCCAGACCTCTGAGTTTGCTGTCACTCTGCTTGGCACAGTTTATCTTATACTATTTGACTAACTCCTCCCTGTTCTTCAGGCCTCAGCTTAGACATTATTTCCCCTGAGAGCTTTCTCTGAGCCCTTAAAACCTTGCCACTGCTGTCATAGAGCCCTTTAATTTCTCCTATTTGGGCATGTATGACACTAATTGCCTGCTGATATGTGTCATTCCAACAGTAGATTATGAAGAGAAAATATTGTAGTCATTTTAGTACCCTCGGTCCCAAGCATAATATCTATAGATAGTAGGTACTCAATAGTTTTTAAATATGTGACTATACTACATCTTCTCCTTTCCTGTTTTCATGCCTATGTTCTCATGTTGCTAACTACTATCTGTATGTTGATGATTATCAATTCCTTTTTGAAATGCTTTTATTTATTGATTTTTTTAGAGAGAATGAGAGAGACACACACACACATCAATTTATAGCTCCACTTACTGATGCATTCATTGGTTAATTCTTGTATGTGCCATGACCAGGGATCAAACCCGCAACCTTAGTGTATTGGGATGATGCTCTAGCCAACAGAGCTAACTGGCCAGGCCTGATTATCAGTTCTTTAATGCAGCTCTGAACTTGTTTTTAAAATGTCTTTATAAAGCTATAATTGATACATAATAAGTTGTACATATTTGAAGGGTATAAACTCATGAACCTATCACCATAATCAAGCAGTGAACTTATCCATATGTTTGGTTAACCTTACCCCATAGGTTTCCATTTGCCCCTTTGTAACCACTGCCTCCTTGATGTTCCTTCCTGTTTTGGGCCCATTTCACCTCTCAGACAACCACTGACCTGCTTTCTGTCACCATATACTACTTTGCATTTTCTAGAATTGTATGTAAATAGAATCAAATATTATGTACTATACTTGCCTGGCTTATTTTACTTATAATTATTTTGATATTCATCTATGTTGTAGTGTATATCATTCCTTTTATTGCTGTGTCATATTCCATTACAAGGGTATACTACAGTATGTTTCCCTATTCACCTGTTGATGGACATTTGGGTTGTTTCTAGTTTTCAGCTATTACCATTAAATCTGCTATAAATATTTCTGTACAATTCTTTGTATGGGCATGTATTTTCACATCTCTTGGGCAAATACCTAAGAGTCGTCTGGCTGTGTCAGATGATGTATCATTTTACATTCCCACCAGCAGTGTATGAGTCTTACAATTGCTCCATATCCTCTCCAACATCATCAGTCTTTTATATTTTAGCCATTTTAATGAATGTATACCGATATTGCATTATGTTTTTAATTTGCATTTTCCTAATGACTAAAGATTTTGAACACCTTTTTTCTATGATCCATATATCTTCTTAGATGGAGAGATTATTTTAAAAATTTTCACCTATTTTAATTCTGTTGTTTTCTTATTATAAATTTTGAGAAATCTATATATCCTGTATACATATGTTACTGGTCCTAAATCATGTGCCTGAAACTTGAAAAGGTCAAAACTCAAAATAATAGTTTGGAATAAGAAGAAGTTTATTGATTAAGAAGGTGCCAATCAAAAAGACAGGAGACCCAATCCCCAAATCCATATTAAGAAAGCAGACATTAGGCTTCTTTTATGAGGGAAAATAGGAGGGCTGTTTTTGCAAAAACTCAAGCCATAAGCAGAATTCCTCTACTGATGAGCATGTTTAAACCAGGAGGTATCAGCCTGAAGGCCATGGGAACAACTCAGGTTTGAAAAAGATTGAGTCAGAGAGACCAAGCATTTTATTCTGTTACACAAGCTCTTCATCAGATATAGGATTTGTGAATATTTTCAAAATGCAGAAACTTTTTAATTTTAGTAAAATCTAATTTATCATCTTCTTTTATGGATCAAGAAGACGTGGCTTTTGGTGTCATGTCTAAGAAATCTCTGCTTAATCCAAGGGCACAACAATTTTCTTTCTTCTAGAAGTTTTATAGTTCTGAGTTTTACCTTTAGGTCCAAGATCCATTTTAAGTTAATTTTTATAGGTGGTGCAAGATATGTATTGAAGTTCACATTCTTGCTTTTGTATATCCAATTTGTTGAAAAGACTTTTTTCCATTGAAAAATCTAAAAAGACCATCCTTTCTACCATGAATTACCTTTGGACCTTTGTTGAAAATCAGTTGTCCATATGGGTATACTGATGTCCATTTGTATGGGTATATTTATGGACTCCATTCTGTTCTACTAAAAGATAGATTTACTATCTTTTGTGCCAATACAGAATTGTTGATATGTTAAAACCAGGTAGTGTTAATTATCAAACTTTGTTACTTTTCCAAGTTTATTTGGCTATTCTGAGTCTTTGGCATTTCATTTTAATTTCAGAATAAGGTTTTTTCAACTTCTAAATGGGGGAAAAAACTTTGAATTTTGCTTGGGATCATGTTGAATCTACAGACAAATTTAGGAAGAACCAACATGAGTTGGTCTTTGGACTCAAGAACATAGAGTGCCTCTCCATTTGTTTAAGTGTTCTTTAATTTCAGCAATGCTTTATAATCCTCAATGTATACATTTTGCAATACTGTGTCAGATTTATTTTTCAGTATTTGAAATTCTTTTGGTTTGTAAAGGTCATGATTTTTAAAAATTTCAAATTGTTGATACTTTTTATTTTAAATATCTCCCTCTTATTTTATTGGAGCATATAGTGCACAATTCTTAGGTGTATGACTTGATAAAGTTTTATATCTGAACACATTGGCACAATTACCACCCAGGTCCAGATATGTAACATTCCTGTATCTACAAAGCTTCTTTCATGGCCTTTCCCAAATAAATTACTGATGCCATAAGGGAAATTCATATATACACAGTGAGGAATTGTAGCCCTATGTTTTCATGCGCATCAGGGAGCAAAGTCTCCAATGGAACATAAGCCAGCATGCATGGACCCATGTTCATGGAAGCAGAATTTCCTGTGGGGAAATCAGGCTGACATGTTCCTTAGATTTAAAATAAAACCTTGCTCTTGCTAAAATACCTCTCTCTCCCTGGATCAAAGGACTTATGCTAACACATGCCTAAGCTCATCCTGCCCAGTGTTTACGGTTCTGTATGCCCTTCCATTTGCATATCTCTCCTTTTGATGTACCTTCCTGGTCCGTCTACCACCTAACTCAAATCTACAATCTATGCATAATTAATGAAGACCATTCTGATGCTCTGTGCCCTAGATCTTCAATAAAAACCCCTGGACCCAAGGCTCGAGGCTCTCTCCCAGACGATAAGGGAGGAGTCACGTGTTCCTGGATTGTCTCTAGTCCTGCGTGTCTGTGTGTGAGATTTTTTATGCATTCAGTCACAGCCAACACGGATTCTGCTGGCCAGAATCCACGACAATGCCAGATAAATCTCTGATGCCCCTCAGAGTAGGTTTTTTTTTTTAACTCTCTATAAATGGAACCAATCAGTCTGTATTGTCTTGCTTCTTTAACTCATCATTATGTTATACGTACTGGTATTATTCTTTTAATTATTAAATCATTTTTAAAAAATACAGTTGACATGTATTATTATATTAATTTCAAGTGTACACCCCAGTGACTGGACATTATATAACTTACTAGTGATCATCCTAATATATCTAGTATCCATCTGACACTACCTAGTTATTACAATATTATTAACTATATTCCCTAGCCTATACTTTACATCCACATGACTATTCTATAACAAGCAATCTGTACTCATAATCCCTTCCCCTTTTTAATTCATCCCTCCAATACCCCTCTCATCTGGCAAGCTTCAAAATGTTCTGTGTATATGAGTTTACTCCCGTTCTGCATGTTCATTCATTTTATTTTTTAGATTCATTTGATGATAGATATGTACTTACTACCCTTTTTTGTATATATATATATATATATTTTAATCTTTTTTTACTTCTTAAAATAGATTCTTTAACATTTAATATAATGGCTTGGTGGTGATGAACTCCTTTGGCTTTTTCATGTCTGGGAAGCTCTTTATCTGTCTTTTGATTCTAAATGATGCTTTTCTGGGTAGAATAATCTTTATTGTAGGTTTTTTCTTTTCATCACTTTGAATATTTCTTGCCAATCCTCTCTGGTCTGCAAGTTTCTGTTGAGAAATTGGCTGACAGTATTATGGGTGCTCCTTTGTAGGTAGCTAACTGCTTTTCTCTTGCTGCTTTTAAGATTCTCTCTTTGGATTTCTGGCCAAGATGGAGGCATAGGTAGATACACTTTGCCTCCTCGCACAACCAAAAGAAAGACAATTACAAATTTAAAAACAAAAAATAACCAAAACTGCCAGAAAATTGAACTGTATGGGAGTCCAACAACAAAGGAGTTAAAGAAGAAACATTCATCCAGACTGGTAGGAGGGGTGGAGATGGGCAGCCAGGGTGGAGAGGATACCCAACAAAGTGGGGACTAGAGGACTGGACAGGCTAGTCTGTGGCTGGCGGTGCCACATTTGCGTGCCGATGAAACAGTAGGAGCAAATGGGGAGTGAGACAGACTATATAACCCAGGATTCCAACACAGGGAAAAAGCCTCAAAACCTCTGGCTATAAATACCTGTGGGGGTTACGGCAGGAGAAATCCCCAGCCTCATGGGAGAGTTTGTTGGAGAGACCCACAGGGTCCTAGAATGTACACAAACCCACCCTCCCAGGAATCAGCACCAGAAAGGCCCAATTTGCTTGTGGGTAGGAGGGGAAGTGACAGAAAGCAAGCTGAGAGTTGACCAAGCAGCACTGCTCCCTCTCTGACCCCTCCCACACATACAACACCACAATGCAGCAACGTGGGTTGCCCTGCCCTGGCGAATACCTAAGGCTCTGCCCCTTACCTTGTAACATCTGTGCCGAGACAAAATAATATGGCCCTAGTGAAAGAACAGATCAAAACTCCAGAAAAAGAACTAAGCCATGAAGAGATAGCCAACCTATCAAATGCAGAGTTCAAAACACTGGTAATTGGGATGCTCAACAATAGTTGAGTATGGTCCCAAAATAGAGGAAAAAGTGAAGGCTATGCAAAGTGAAATGAAGAGAAATGTATGGGGAACCAACAGTGAAGGGAAGGAAACTGGAACTCAAATCAATGGTTTCAAGCAGAAGGAAGAAATAAACATTCAATCAGAACAGCATGAAGAAACAAGAAAATTGAAAAAAAAAATGAGGAAAGGCTTAGGAACCTCGGGGACAACTTTACACATTCCAACATCTGAATCACTGGGGTGCTGGAAAAAGAAACGGAAGTCCAGAAATTTTTTTATCAAGAAGTTTAAAACTTATTTGAAAACATAATTAAGGAGAACTTCCCCAATCTGGCCAAGGAAATAGACTCTCAGGAAGTCCAGGAAGCTCAGGGAGTCCCAAAGAATTTGGACCCAACAAGAAACACACCAACACACATCATAATTACATTACCCAAGATTAAAAATGAGAATCTTAAAATTAGCAAGAGGGAAGGAGACAGTTACCTACAAAAGAGTTCCCATAATATTATCAGCTGATTTCTCAAAAGAAACCTTACAAGCAAGAAGGGGATGGAAAGAAGTATTCAAAGTCATGAAAGGTAAGGATCTACATCCAAGATTATTCTATCCAGCAAAGCTATCATTTAGACTGGAAGGGAAGATAAAGTGCTTCCCAGATTAAGGTCAAGTTAAAGGAGTTCATCATTACCAACCCTTATTATATGAAATGTTCAAGGGACTTATCTAAAAAAAAGAAGATCAAAACTATGAACAGTAAAATGACAACAAACTTACAACTA
>PVJI01016957.1:0-36924 GCA_004026765.1 Micronycteris hirsuta
CTGTTACTGGAAGGAAACGCCCAGTTTCTGATTAAGGCCACCTCTCTATTTCGTGCTGGCTCCCACCTCGTCCTGCCCACCTCAGCATATTGCCCGGGCTGTCCTCTCCTTTCCTGCCTCTCTCCAGTGCTTGTCCCGTTCCACTGAATCGTTCCCGCTAACGCACCAACATTTCTTACTTTTCCCATCTTAAAAACAAACCAACAAAAGCCCTTCCCACTCCACCTTCCTACTACCACTCCACTTTTCAGCTGCCCCAGCAGGAGCAGCCCTTATTCCTCAACCGCCGTTCCTGTTTCCAGCTTCTGGAAGGTGGGGAAATAGCTGAACTGTGCTTCTCTGAAACCTGTGTGGTTTTTATTGTCCTCTTTAGAACCAGTCACAGCCACTGGCCAACAGTTCCACTTGCCAACAGCTGAGGCGTCTATGTTAGAAAAACTAGAGCAAAAGAAACCATTCGGTAGCCAACCTTCTGAGCCTCCTTCGGAGACCTCAGGTAAGTCAGGAGAATGAAGCAGGCCTTCTGGAACCGCTGAAACTGGGAGTGATGGGTGGTGGTGGCAGCCGTTGCCCCTGGTTGCGTGGTGGTGATCAGCAGGGCCATTGATGAGGTCAGGTCTCTTTTTCAGAGCAGCTTTGTCTTGTCTAGGCAGTAAGTCAGCTTGTCGCATACTTTTCAGTGATCACTCCGTCAACTCAGGACACCTAAGTTTTAATCCAGGTCAGCTGTTCACTCTTCTGTCCTGTGTGTCTTAGGCAGGTTATTGAACTTCCCTCGGTTTATCCAGGGATATCGCAGTGTTCTGCAAACCCTTGCTAGTTTCAGCGTGTTTCCTGGCGCAGCAGCATCGGCGTTGTCTGGGAACACGTGAGAAATATGTGATCTTGGGCTCCACCTCAGACCTTCAGAATCATAATAAGCATTTTCTCAGGTTTTCCAGATGTTTCTTACATACATTAAACTTTGAGAGGCACTGCTCTCAGATGCTTCCTAGTTTAAAGCTCGATTATTCAATGAACTTAAAGATCACATGCTTTTTATTGTAAGCCAGAAACTTGTACATACGATTATCAGTCTGATTCTCTGCCAACTTTTCTGTGACTGATTAGAATGTGAACTGGGGGGACAGGGACCACGACCGATTTTGCTTACAGTCTCTAGTGCTTTGCACACTCTAGCACCAAGAAGGAGCAAAATCAACGTTTGGATTTTTAAAAAACGTTGTTCTAGTGACTCAGCGTGCCAGTGAAAATGTATCAAGTTTTTATTGTGCACAAAATGCACCATGCTGAGGCACACAGATATTTAAATCCGGTCCTTGCCTGGGTAGCTGTAATACAGTAGTTCTTGAAGAAGTTCCCAGGCATGAACTCTGAAAGTAAAGATTTATACAATTGAATTAAGTTGTATAACAGACGGCACCGAGCAGCTGCTGATCAGTTGCTGGATTAAATGTTATAAATGCTGTGGGGTGCGAAAGCCTAGCAATTTTTTTGAGAGAAGCAGTAATTGACCTGAGTTATTGAATGGAGGGCAGGATTTGGAGGACTTTGGAGGGGTAACGACAAAAACAAAAGGTACTGTTTAAGTGTTGTAATGTTCGCTGAAGTCATCTCACTGGGTCAGACTTGGTAAGAGCTGTCCTAGACCTGCTCTTCCTGGGCTCTTTCTAGGATGCAGGATCCATGCAGCATTGACTTGGAGACAGGAGGTTGGACCAGTTGACTTCCTGAAACTTTTCCAAGGGTGTTTATCTCAATTGTTTGAATTCATCATCCTACTTGGCATTATATATATTTCTCTGTCTTTGGGGAAGTACATTTAGGAACAGAACATTGAAATCTGACACATTTGTCTTTCAAAGTAGGATGCTCTGGTTCTGGAATGATGAGAATTTTTCTCTGACCATAAGACTGATTCAGTATCTTTTTCCTTTTCCTTTTCTTTTCTCCTAATTCTTCTTCTTTTTTTTTTTAGTAGCATAAGCCTGGTCTTCTGGTCTGTTTCCCAGAATTAATCTAGTTGGTTTGATAATTAAGTAGTATAATATGGTGACAGACTCATAAATTATAAACTGTCCAAGGTCATACTTATTTTATTCAGTTAATAAATAAATGTCACCAAAAACAGACAGGAACTTACTATTTTATTACAGAATTGAGAATCATGTACCTAGTAAAAATACTGACATATAAATAACTATCAGATGAGATTTATAGGCAATAAGTGCTTATTATAGTGGTTAGAAAATCTCTGTATTTCTTTTCTTCAGTTTTAAATATTTTGTAAATATGTTTGAAAAAATTCTTTACTTGAGATGATGATCTTTGTTCAATGTTTGTTTGCTAATCCCAGTTAAGGGTGAGAAATGTTTCAGAAAAAAAACTTTTTCTAAGTGAATTAGTATGTTGGATGGTGAAAATAGACTACCTAAATGAGTCACTAAATAGACTTTTTTAAAGAAACAGTAACAAGGAGTTTTCTTTGTGGAATCTCGGCCACCTTCCTGTATTGCAGGTATCCTTCCCATACAAGCCAAACAAGCGTGCAGACCTGGTGACCGCAGGGCCGCCCGGCCCCGGCCTGCCAGGGTCCCTCCTGAGCTGCTGGGAGGCTCTTCACGGAAGACTCTCGACCCTGGGCTGGGCCCCTGCTCTTTGCTGGAGTCGGGCTGGGTCTCTGGTTCATCTTCCTGTGGTGAGCCTGGGAACCCAAGGAAACCTTTTCATGTTGACTTCCTTGAACCCCAGAGGGATCTTGGCAGGGAGGCCTGGGATGTAGAAGGCACAGCAATGATGATGAAGAAGAAAAAGAAGAAACCAAAACAAAAGAGATATTCTCAACCCCGGGCTGGGGGACCTTGGGATGATGATAATGCAAAAGAGCCCAAAGGTCATCCCTTTGCAGCTGACCCACAAAAATCAGGTGTTCTTCCCAGCCAGTCTACCACTGTGGGCACAGAGTATGGGCCAGCACCCAGAGGAAACCTGAAAAGGGGGTGTGAGATTGACTCCAGAACAGCCAAACTGGAAGTTGAGAACATTGTCTCAGAAAGCCTCGGTGTCCCTTCGTGTCCTTTGGAAGAACCCCCGAAAGCCACAGTAAGTTCTCCGATGAGTGTAGAGGCAGAGGTCAAAGGTCACAAGTCAGGCCCACAGCGTCAAGACAGGAAGTCTCTGCCACCAGGTGAATGCAAATCACAGACTGCTCCCCTCCCGGAGGCTCCTGGGGATAACGGCCAGACAGTAGGTCCTGTGAAACTGGAAGGGCCCCAGACAGAAGTTTCTGCACACAAAGTAGAAATTCCTTTGGAGATCAGACCCCAAGAGGGTTGCTTCCCTGTCTTGGACCAAGAGGCTATGGGGGGCGTTTTAAAACCCACAGCAGCAAAAGAACTGCCTAACTTGATACCCGCTTTGACAGCCAGTAATCCATTAGGAAGTAGTCTGAAAGAAGAGAACGGTGAAAAGAAATTGACTAAGCTGCAGATTGACAGGCACAAAGCATTCTCTGAAGGAGCCGAAGACGTTAAAGAACTTCACAAGGAAGCTTTTCCCAAGCAGAGACAAGAGATGAGCATCTTAGCTTCCGAGCAGCCGCAGGACAAGGCGCAGGTTCCTGAGCCAGGGAATGAACCGTTTAAGAGAGTGGCAGGCGACGGCAAAAGCAGGAAGGGCAGGGGAAGTTCTGGGAAAGTGAGAGCTAGTTCCGGGAAGGTAAGGGCAAGAGCTGAGCTGCCGGTCCTTCCAGACAGCCAGGGGGATGGCAGAGCTGTCCTTGTGCCAGGCGAGCCGGTCCCTAAAACCGAAAGAAGGACTGGTGAGGCTAAGAGTGAGGAGCTGGGGCTGGATTCTTCCAAGCAGCCAGGGATCACAGCTGATCTCCCTGAGGCAGTGGTCGTGCGAGAGCCTAAGGAGACAGCCGACCCTAGTGTGGCAAGCACCTTGCAGGCAGTGATTCCTTTGGGAACTGGGTCAGGCGTGACTCATGCTTCCGGGGCTACAACAGAAAGCGGAGCCGTGGCCATAAATCAGGGTGTCAGTAACCAGAGCAAGGAAGGAAAGTGTCCTTGGGTGGATCATGAGGCAGCTCCCTGGATTTCTGAAAAGCCTAAAAAAAGAAGCAGTGAAGGCAAAAGCAAAAAGTTTAAAAATAATTATTCTACACAGCCTGCTGGGGTGGAGAGCAAAGAAGAAATCCTCAGCCTACCTTTTGCAGGGAAGGACGGAGGTGCTGGGGGCACTCCCTATTCGAACAGGGATTTGGGACTCCCCTTCCCCCTAAGTCACGAGCCTTTGTGCTCACAGACATCGAAGACACCCACAGTGGAGGTAGCTGACCGAAAGGATAGAAATGTTGAGGTTCATTCTTTTGAGCTTGGGGCTGTTGGTGGGAACAAAACAAACACAGTCAAGGATCCTGCTGTTAGTGAAGCAGCTACCAAGGTGACAGATGTGAGCTGCCAAGACCAAATCCAGGGGGCGGGGCTTGTTCCTTCGGTGCTGCCTGGGGAGCAAAAGACAGGTGCAGCCAAGGGGCACGTTGCAGTGGCTGACAAGCCAACTAAAAGGAGTAATGATGGAAAAAGTAAAAAGCTTAAAAATAGTTTTCCTGAGAAGCACATTTTGGAGAATGAGACAGATGCGACAAAAAGACATGTTCCCATGGAAGCCACGGGGGACCACAGACTAGAGGGAATGGGCTATGTGGATGAAAATAGAAATATTACATTTACCTGCCCCAGAACACCACCAGAGGTGATGACTATTCAGTCAACCCCTCTAAAGGCTCTGGATTCAGCAGCCTGTGAAAAGCTGCCTACTCCCACTCCTCAATTAGTAAAGGAAGGTGATTCCTTTCCAGACACCTTGGGAGAACGTAGGCAAGAGACAGCTCCAGCCCAGATTTCCAAATTACCAGTGGTAGATAATTGCAGCAAAGATGGAGTCCCAGATCAAGAAAGAAGCAAGGCTCCCTCTGCTGCTATGCCCTTTGCAAGCACAGCGGGCGGTGTCCTGACTTTTACAGCAGCCACAGAAACAGTAAAAAGTCCTGGAGATAACCGTCTAAAGAACAAAGGTGCACCTGCTGATCCCATGAAAAGTAAAGCAGGGGCAGACGGAGGGCCTGTGGCAGGAGAGTCTGAGTCAGTGCCCAGCGGTGCATCTAAGCGTTTCGTAGAGAAAATCACAGAACTAGCAAAGGAGCGCCCTTCTGGAGCGCCAGTACAAGACCAGGGCCTGCCAGGTGGACTCAGAGGCCTAGAAGTGTGTGCAGACAGGAGTAATTTCCCAACATATCCAGTAAACAAAAAGAAGGAGTCTGAGGAAGGTTCTGCTTCAGCTGATATTCCTGGCTTACTGGGAGACAAATCACAAAAGCCCCATTTCTGTGAGGACCAAAATGCTGACGCTAGAGAGTCTAGGGGCCCCGCTAGTTTGAATACAGAGGTGGATCTGACTCTTTCACCTCCAAAAAGTCAAAAGGATAAATTGCAAGGAATTAGCCTGGCTTCCAAAGCCACAGGAGAAGATGTTTCCTTGCCAACACCACAACTCCAGTCAGGTTCCTCAGAGGGCCCAGCTGGAGCTACCCCTTCAACGGTGGTAGATAACTTAGTAGTGACTGCTTCCAAGGGTCTTCAACTCCTAGAAGCCGACGATAAGATCTTGGAGGCACCTGAGAAAATGACGGAGAAACCTGAATCAAAGGCCCTGGGAGAAGGGAAGAAGGAAGAAAAAAGAGTGACGGAACCAATAAAAGGCTACATGAGGCCCACCAAGTCCCGGGGACTTTCTCCACTTCTGCCGAAGTCTGCAGCCCAGGAACGGGAGAGGCCCAAGCAAGCCAAGTCCAGCGGTATGAGCCTGCTGTGGGGCCGTGTGTGTGCTGTGGCTTTTGAGTCCGCATCAGGGAGGCAGAGAGCACGTGCTTTGGTTCCATCCAGGCTCTAATCATCTTCGTTGGTTGGTGATTTGTTGGCATGAAAAACGTGTAACTGCTAATGCCGTGTTTTCTGCAGCCGAGGCATGTCCTGTGTCCGGCTTGAGGAGGCTGGTGACCTGGTTGCATGCCTTTCTACCCAGCAGGGAACCTGAGTTTTAGGCGAAGTTGAATTTCAAACAATGAATTGTTTAGCAGAAGGCCTATCGCCAGCCACCATCCTTAATTTTTTAAAAAGTGTGCCTTGTTTGTGTAAAGTTTGCAGCCACATTTTAATCACCATTTGTGTAAGGAGGAGAAAGCGTTCACAGCCAGCTGTGTGTGGGGGGAGGGTTTCTTTGTTAGTACACACAGGGGAGGGAAGAAGTAGGATTATAGTTGTGAGTATGCAAAACAGAGTTTATTCTTGTATTATTAATTATTACGTTACTGTGTTGTATTAACTATAAGCTTACATTCGCCCACCCCTGTATATGTATCTTGTGCTGGTGGCAGTAAATATCGACACAGTTCTCCGATTAAATGAAAATGCTCTGCCTCTGACAGGAAGTGGTAGCCTCTGGCCAGCACCGGTAGGCACAGGTTCACTCGGTTTCTTGCAGTGGCAAGCGACCTCCCAGTGATGAAGCCGCCTCGTTCACAGTTTGTTGCTTACAGCCATTGACCCATGGTTGCCTGTGGGGTGGAGCTCTGGGTGTAGTCCGTGTCCACCAAACCATTTACGTCCACGGGCACATCTATGAAATTTGCCCGTGTGGGATTTCTCATAATTTTGCCATTTTGGGCTCTCATCAATCGAGTAGTTGGAAGGAGATTAAGAAAGGTGATTCCTTACAGATTTAGAAATGTTAGCCCTTTTTTTTTCTTGAAAAAAAGCCTAACCTTTAAAAAATGGTTCCTGGCCTTTGAGGTTTTTCACAGCCTACAAATAATACTATTTCTTAATCACGGTTGGTTTCCCAGCTTGCATGATACGTCTACTAACTCAGAAATTAAGAACAAAACAAGACAGAAAGATAACACCAGGTGGCCTTAGCAGCCAGCTGGGCTTTGGGAGAGGCCTGGCCATGGCGGGTGTTCTGCATGACGTGGACTTGCTGTTCTGGGTAAAGCCTGTGCTGTGCATGGATTTGTAAGAAACATACGCTGTGTGGAAAGAGAATGCTGAAGGTTGTTATTTGCATAAGATATTTTCATCTTTTCTGTTTTTATGTTCCTTCTATTAGCTACCTTGTTGCCAAGGCAGAAAACACAGTCCAATGTAGGGAGCTTTCCAGCTTCTGTTAAGATTTCCAGTATTCTGTCCAGTTCTATAACTTTGGTTTATAGATTGGTTCTTTCGTTTCAGCAGTGATAAGAGGGTAATGTGTAAATTTTCTGAAATCTAACTAGCCATCTCTTTTTGCTCAGTATCATCCAAGAAATGTAGAAAGAGGATTTGTTCCGATTCTGGAGGAAACGAGGCAGATGCTGTTTTCCTCTCCAGGGACAAGCAGGGTTCCCAGAGTCTTACATATCCTTCCAGACCCTTTAATGCATGAGGGAGCAGTGCCGTGGGTACTTCCTGATTTCAGATCAATGAGACACATCACACACACTGCCGTCTGCCTTTCTTTGTAAACTTTAGAGCGCTTTTCAAATCAGTGCAGAGAAATGGACCTCTTTTTTAAATAGTGTATAGTATGTCATTGTAAGGATATGCCCTAATGTCTTTTACCACTTCTTTATTGATGGGCATCTCGGTGTTTTCCAATTTTTCTCATTTACAAACAAGGTGCATAAACCATGCTCGTATGCACAGATCGCCATCATTGAGCGAGTATAATAAAAAAGGGCTCCGGAGCAGGCTCAAGTTGGAGGCGCATGTGTTCGTAATTTTGATGGGTGTTGCCGTATTGTCTCCCACAGGGCCCGCAGCGCTGTCCCCATCCCTGGCACAGACCGGCCAGCAGCTGCGCCCCTGCTCTCTCTCCACTGGGGCGGCTTTTCTTTTTAGTTTTGTGTGCCGATGTAATTGGTGAAAAATTATTTCTTGGCATAGATTTTGTGTTTTACTTACTTAACGACTTTCTTGTATATTACCAAGTTTATAAAAGACATCCTTACTGTTTATAAAAATATTTTCTCTTTAATTTTTAATATCAACCAGGGCTTATAACCCTCTTATTCTTTTTCAGAGTTTTCCTGGCTATTTTTGCTTCTTTATTATTACATATAAAGTTGAGAATTGGTGTTTACAATTTTGAAGGGGAAAAATCCAGTCAGTCTGTATTTGAAATCACATTAAATGCATAGATAACCCTAAGGAGAGTTGATGTCTTCTGTGCTGAGTTTTCTAGCCATCAGCTTAATAATATGCCATGCTCAGTAATATTACATGTTCAAGTTTATGTGCCCCAGTCCCTCAGTGGTATTTTGATGTTTTCTTTAGACAGGTCTTGCATATTTCTAGAAGGGCTTATGCCAAGACATCCAGGGGGCAGGGGCATGTGTGGAGCGGAGCTTCAGGCAGGCCTGGGGCTGAGGCAGCGGACTGAGTGGACTGGAAAGTATCTGGATTTGTGGTAGGAGACCGGGCAGGGTGACCCCTTACACCCAGACACCACTGGTTCGTGTGGACTCCGATGTTTCACCCAGACTGGCTCCAGGCCTGGCCTTATTAAACTTTGTCTTTGTTCCTAGCTTCAAATCATTCACCTTGACTGCCTTGCCCCCAGGTTGCCAGTGATTCTCACAGAGATTGTTTTCATTTGCCCCGTGGTCTGATGGCATTAGCCATGGTTTTCAGTGTTCAGGCACTAAAGATTTTAGTGGTATTAATAAAAGTAATATCAACAACTATCTGTTGCTTGAAGATTATATGCCTAGGTATCTACAGCTGGATAGGTAATAGTCACTCACGCACACATACACACTACAATATTATGAGGGACTCTCTCCATTTACAGGTGAGAAAAAGGTGAAAGTTGGCGATTAGTAATTTTATTTTTTAAATTTTATTATCTAAGCACTAACTACAGTACTTTTTTGGTTGGAGAAATGGAGACACAGCAAGAGGACATGAACTGGGAATCAGAAGCCACTTGGGGATTAGGATCTGGGCCTTTCAACTCCAACATCTTACACTCCAGGCAGAGGCTTGTTTGATTTATTCATGAGATCTTCGTGCGCAGCGCAGAGCGCTGTGTTTATATGGTGCCTAGTGACGTTGTCTGAATCATCATGAATTACCTTTTGCTTTGGAAGCAGGGAAAGTGAAAATACTGCTACAGGCTCTTCCAGCTTAATGTTTCCTCTCTTATTTATTCATTCACTCTTAAGTCGGGGAAACTTCAGCAGAAAGTTTCTTCACTTAGGGCCCATATTGCTCTGAGCAGGGAGCATTGAGATACTTTGGGAAACCTGAGCTCACCTTGTCAGAAAAGGACCTTTCACGGGTCTGTGTCCCTGTGAAGTTTGAAGGGGTGACCTCTAGTGTGTGCTGTCGCTCCCCGGGGGCCGAGGGGGCTGTGAGTGACAGTGAGCTTGTCACGCTGTGCCCTGAGGGGGACGGCTATGGGTCCCCGTGGGTGGGCCCTTCCTTCTCCCATAGTGACAGCCTGGTCTCCTTTGTTTTCTGGCTTCGTTGCTTTTTCTGTAGCTTGCTTGAGCTCATCAACTGTCTTCCAGCAGCTGGGAACGTGAGTTTACAGTGAGAAATTCTCTTGGTGTGAAACTTTAAGTAATTTTTTAAAGCCCAAACCCTAACAGTTTCAAGGCCCTTGTACATAAATAAAATATGTACAGCAGATGAAAAAACGATTGATAATTTTAGAACTTGCTACAGTTTTACAACTGGGGAAGTGCCCTCGTGGTAATGCCTTTTCCTAACAGAAGTGCCGTCTGTGAGGTCCCTGTCCTTACCGCTTCCTTTCCACGCACCCTTCCTGTCTCCGGCTTGTTTTGTCTTAGTGGCTGTGCATATATTAATGTAATTTATTGCCGGTTCTATACATCACATGACTAAAAAGAAACTTATTAATGCTCAGCACTATCTTAAATTCTTTTCACCCTCAGCAATCCTGTGCTCCTATTCACCTTATTTCAATAAGGACATCTAAATACTCTTTGAAACGAGTGCGGCAAATATCGGTTATTCTACTTTAAAAAGAGATTCTTCTCCTCATGCTCCCTCCCCCTCACTTTTACCCTCTGCCTGACAGTAGCATTGGAGGATTCAGAAAACCAATGACAAACAGCTTCTGATTTGGGGTAAGGAAAAGGTGTTTATATTTACTTCCTTAGAAGGCGAGCAGGATTCCCTGTTTTCTGGGGAGGTGAGCTAGCTGAGGCCGAGTTGGAGGATCGCAGTGGGTGTACGTTAGGCCCCCTTGATAGGAGGGCGTTCTCCGTAAGTCACGTGTTTTAGATTTGTGACGGGGCCCGGCCAGCGGCGCGGCCTCTATTTTTGTGGGTCCCCATGTGTGAATTACCTTGATCAAGGATCACACAAGTCAGATTACTAGCTTCAATTTTTTTCATTCTGTTTGTGTCCCAACTTTTTAAAGTTACTCAGGGAGAATCATGATTTTCTTGATTCTATTGTACTAAGAAATGTTTCTAAAATTTAGTTAGAATATAATTTTGAAGTGTTTTGCATGTATGTTTGAATATATAAACACGAACACCATTCACTTCCAGATAAGTAACTAGATAGCAACCTCACAACCTTCGGCTTTTATTAGCGCAGTGCCGTCGGTCATCGTAATCACTGGGGTTACTGACTTTCACTGTATGATAATTTATTAGACACTTTTTCCTGGTGACAATAATAGGGAACATTTGATCAGTCTGGAATGTAGCTTTGTTGCCTTGGTAACTGATAAGAAAGAATGCAGGGCATCTAGTTGTGGAACATAACAAAACCAAGGCCTGAACAAGTTGAGGACTAGCTCAGAGCACAAGGCAAAACCAGAAACGTGGGCAGGTACATCTGCTGAAATCTGCCCTGCAGGCTGAGCCAGCCCCCTAGAGGGCTTGACGTGTCCTATAAGGTCTAATAAAAGAGACTTAGAAACCACCTTCGGACCATATGCACGGGAATGCAGGCAGGTTCCTCAGAATGTAACTTAAACACCCTTGCCCGAAGGACATTTCAAATCAGCACCTGCCCAGACGAGTTTAGTGATGGGAGAGATCGGCCAGTGACCCGGGGTCAGCACCAGAGGAACGCCTCCATCCTGCTGCGAGCGGAGCCGTCCGACAGCCCACTTAGTGTATGTCCGCGCTGTGCCGGCCCCCCACGTGGCAGAGACTTACTGCTTACTCTTACTGCTGCCTTTTAGGCGCTTCCAGGAGAGGCACAGAAACAAGATTATGGTGTAGCTTCCGAATCCTGAAAAGAGCAGAGCGAGGGTAGTGTTGCGAAAGCACGGAGGGATCACCTTGGGGGTGGGGTTGGTAAGCGCACAAAACTTCCAGGGTGGAGAGCTCTTTCGGAAGAGGGATTACTGAGCCAGAGGCTAGCCAGAAAGGGACCGGGCCGGGGCATGAAGTCTAAGCCACAGCAGCGGGGCTGGCCAGCATGTCTGCTGCAGTCGCAGGGTTGACTGGCGCTTTCATGTGTTGTGTGTTGGAGGAGGGGGTTGTTAAGTTATTTTGAAAAAAATTTTTCTTGGCCATAGACAAGGGGGCGGGAAGAGGTGAGGTGAGGGTAGTTCCGTGACAGTGCACAGTCTTTGAGGAAGAAATATTTACTGCTCTGGATTGGTCCCAGGCAACAGCCCTGATAGTTCGCGCATGCGCAGGATGCGGTGGCACCAGGCCAGGTAGCAGCAGGAGGCTGGTTCAGAGTCCAGCACGTGCGGACGGTGAGCGGTAGTGTGTTGGTTGGTCCGTAGCTATGAACTGGTCCTTTAATTTAGAACATTTCAGAGTCTTTCTTTTGTCAGGGTCTAGGCGACTTCACAGAGGAGGTGACACTGAAGTGAGTTGTGAATGAGTAGGAGTAAAACCCAGAAGCAAGGAAATCCAGTGGCAGTTGGGTCTAGAATTTAAGTCTTACAATTCATAAGTACATTTCTTTTTAGGTGGACACGCGCAGCCCTGTAAGACTTACGTAAGTTCCTCATCCACTGGCTTGGCAAGACGCGGCAGTGGCTGGGGTGTTTGCTGGCCGCAGCCGTCTCCTGTGTGTGCTGGTGCTGTCCTGGGTGAGGTTGTGTCTGTAGCTCTGAGATGCACCAGAGCCCGGCAGGGCCATCAGATTCCACTGCTTAGCCTCTGCTGGGGTTTCCCCGTCGTTTGCCATCTGGGTAGCTTTCACCTCATTTGGACAGGAACAGACCCACTCATTCGATTTTTTTTTTTTTTTTTTTTTGAGAGAAAGTTTATGTAGAAAGTCACAGAGGTAGAAGTGAGCTGTAGAAGAAGCGGGCTCAGGAAACAAGTTACAGAGGCGAAAGAAGGGCCTTGGAGCTTAGGAGAAAAAGGCCAGGAAAATGCACCTAGGGGAGGGGGTGGGGAAGGCAAGGGCCTGCTCCATAGAGAGCCGACCCACTCATTGCTGTTCCGTGTGATCTCCTCCTTGGTGTGTGTTGCAAAAGTAATAGTCTAATCAAACTTCAGTGAGCCACTCTGTCCCTCCCCTCTGTTCAAGCCTCTGGATCTGTACTATTTCTCTCTCTCTCTCTTCTTTTGAATTTTATTGAATTCATTGGGGTGATAATGGTTAATAAAATTACATAGGTTTCAGAGGTAGAGTTCTATAATACATCATCTGTATATTGTGTTCAACGCCCCATGAATCTGCACTTTCTCTAAGTGAAGCAGAAGGACCTGCTTATGCAGAAACAATCTGAAGGGAGCTCATGGGCTGAGGCACTGTAAAAAGATATTAGCATATATGTCTTTTTCATAAAATTTTAGCATAAATTCTTTTCTTTTTTTAATTACTTTATTGTTCTAGAATGGAACAGAGTGATAGGAAATTGCTGAGGAATAAGTCACTCCCACCTTCCTCATTCTTTGCATAATTACAACAAAATAAAACCATGATTAAGGTATAAGGTAAACACTAAATGCTTTACTTCTTTTTCTCCTTTATCTCAAACTTGCTTTTGCCCCCTCCCCCCACAAACACACATACATCTATCTATACACATGAGTGCACACTAGGTAATAATTTGAGTTTTGAATTGATCACAAGAAGATAAGTTACAATGGCAAAGTAAAGCTTGAGATACTTTACTGAACAAAAAACTAAACATTACAAAGGAGAGGCATCCGGTAACGAAGATTAGTTTCTGCTCAGTGGTGTGGGAAGCCTGGCATCTTCTCTGTGGCTTTTCCATGAACTCAGCACTTTAGCTTGGACAACACCATTGTGTTTTTTCCTCCCTGGGTCCCGTTTGCTGTTCCGCGAGATTCGAGGATTAAGTTGGAGGAGTGCCAGCGTTCTGGGTTTGCACACTTCAGTTTCCCTGCGGTGGCGCCTTCCTGGAATGACCCTTGATCTAAAAGATGTGGAGAAAGGGACGTTATTTTCTTCAGGCAGGTCCTTGATTTGGACAGCCACCTTTATCTTGTTGAATTTAGGGTTCGTGTGGTGTTTCTTGTGGTTGGTTGACTGGTTCTGTGCACCTTCTTTATCAGAGTTCCAATGCACCAACTCCCCAGTCCCGGGGCTTAGGCATTATCATTTCTCATCAAATTCCCTACGGGAGACAGAAAACCTACTTCACACATAAGAACATTTTCTTAGTTTTTAAAATTTTTGTAACCTCGCAGCAGCAGGTACGTTCTGTGTGGTAACTGCCTTGTGAAGCGCTCTTTACGTCGGTGAGACCTCGCACGGACACGAGGGGCGGGTTCTGTGGGTGCCCCCATAGTACGTTTTGTTCTCCTGTCGGACTCAGACCCCTGGGGGACACCCGGCTTGTGTGCTGCCCGCCTGAGCATCTAGCTGACATGGTGTCTTGGGCACTAGCCTCTAGTCTGGGCTTCTCGTCTGGGCTTGGATTTCTTGGCCACTGATGCCCCAGATGGCCGTTTCCAGCTCTCCAACTCTCGAGCCCTGTAACTCTGAAGTCCCTGCTTGGCGCGGTAACCAGATGCTGACCGCATCGTTCCCTTCTTCGGGCTGACCACATCCCTGATCCACGCTGGAACTCTGGTCCCGAATACGTGCCCCTTCGTGACTAGCCAGCTTCATTCTCCTGGCTCCTGCTTTTGGTTTTATGGCTGACTCATGTTTTCTAGTTTGCTTTTTATGAAGCCAATCCTTGAGGCAGGATATGTATGATTTGAAGGGAGCAGGGACTTGCAATTCTAGTTATTGCCTTGGTTTTGGGGAGGTTTTGTTGTTGTTTTTGATTTTGGCACTGGTGGGGAGGGGCTGGGTAGGCTGGCTGGCTGGTTCTTTGCCTAGGCTCTTCTCTGCCCCTTCAGAGTGTGGCAGCTAAGTCAGGTGGCCCTTTTCCTCAGATGCGCTGCTACGTCCCTCAGCTGCGCCCCTGCCGACAGGCAGCAGCGCCCTTGCATGGGGAGGGGTGCGGCTTCTTGGAGACCCTGGCTTCTGGAACCCCAAGTTAAAATTGCAGAGTGCATTGGTCATGGTAGCAGATCTGTGGTTCCTTAAAAGTGTGTTTTAGCCTTTTTGTTGAGATGCGATAGTGTTAAAATGTGAAACTAGAAGGCACTAGATTCCCTTCATTTTAGGGATGAAGAAACCGAGACTAGGAGCAGTTACGTGAATCACTCAGAATCAGAACTAAGTGGCACGGAGATTTGAGAGCCTGGTCTTCTGACTCCAGCCGTTTTCCCCCACAAACCAAAGAGAGAAGGTGTCAGTACATCGAGGGCGGGGTGTGTGTCGAGTCACTAGTGGGTGGGGTTGTTGAAGCATACCCGATTTCTACGGTATTTTCTAAAACTTTGCTTCTGAAATGGTAATGGAAAAACACAGTAAAGATTACATTAACAAAATAAACTTTGCCTCTGGCATGTTTGGACTGCATTGCAACAAGACCCGCCTCACCAGACTGTCTCGGCTGTCATCATACACCGTACACAGTTACGGTACTCGGTTATCAAACACACTCACAAAGGTGAGAGAGCCCAAAGTGGCTTCAGCTGGGTTTCAGCACGAACTGTCTCTGGACCCAAGGCTCCCCGCTCAACTTTTCTCATTACTAACTAGAACCCCTGGCCTGCTGACACCGCCTTCATGTATTGCACATCCCCACTTCCTTTGCCTTAGTGAGACCTTTGTCACAGAGCAAGGCGACCCTGGTTCCTTACCGATGAACCTTTATTGTCCGTTGACTTGTATTGCTATTAAACTGCTTAAGGTCAAGAGGAATGAGTGGTGGGAATGGGCTCATATTAAGTGAAAATTCATATTTTTAGCATTGCGCCACTGCCACTTATAACCACGAACATCGCCCTGTGTTAGGTGCTGGAGTTGATGTAAAGGGCACGCACGGTTGTGTCTGCACACTCACCAGGGACTGAAAGTTGCGAGTGGTGTTAAGAGTGGAGAAAGTAAGTACTTGCAAGCAGGGCCCCGGTTAAGGAAGCGGCCTGGGCTGGTCTCTGGTGCACTGGTCTTTACACGTTATAGACCAGAGATGGGGTTCTTTTAGTTGGCCTTGTTTTTCTAAAAGCGTTATTTAAAAGCTATAATGGAATCATTGTAGCTGATTGCAAGTGGCTTTAAAAAACAAAACCAAACTAACATTTCTTCATCCTATATTCTTTTGGAGAGGATTAGTTTCTTTATTTTACTTTATTTTCAAAATTATATTGTTTAAGCTATTACAGTTATCAGTTTTCCCCCCTGGCCCCTCTCTACACACCCTCCCGCTCCCTCAGCTGTCCCCACACCATTACCCATGTCCGTGGGTCACGCATACATGTTTTGTGGCTACTGTGTTCCCTATGCTGTACTTTACATCCCCCTGACCATTCTGTAATTACCAATTCGTACTTCTTAATCCCTTCACCTTTTTAACCCATGCCCCAACCTCCCTCCCATTTGGCAACCATCAAAGTGTTCTCTGCATCTTTGATTCTGTTTGTGTTCTGATTTGTTTATTTTGTTTTTTTAGATTCAATTGGTGATTGATACTGCCATTTTATTGTTCATATTTTTTATCTTCTTAAAGAAGACCTTTTAACATTTCAAATAATACTGGTTTGGTGCTCATGAACTCCTTTAGCTTTTTCTTTTTTAAAAAGATTTTATTTATTTATGTATTTTGAGAGAGAGAGGAAGGGAGGGAGAGAGGGAGAGAAACATCAACTTGTGGTTGCCTCTCACACATCCCCTACTGGGGACCCTGGCCGGCAACCCAGGCATGTGCCCTGACTGGGAATTAATCCAGTGACCCTTTGATTTGCAGGCTGGCACTCAATCCACTGGGCCACACCAGCCAGGACTTTAGCTTTTTCTTATCTGGGAAGCTCTTTGTCTTATGGGAGCTCCCTTGTAGGTAACTAACTGCTTTTGTCTTGCTGCTTTTAAGATTCTCTCTTTGCCTTTAGCCTTTGGCATTTTAATTAGGACGTGTCTTGATGTGGATCATCTTATATATTTTTGATAGAATATTTCACAATTTCTATTTTAGTACAAGATATTGCCTTGCAGGCAAGGCATCAAAGATCACCTTGGTTCAAGGTAGATGATGGTCTGTCCTTTACGTGTAACTTTTTTTTCCCCCGAGAATTTTCTTTTGTGGATCCTTCAGTCCTGAATGTACAGTCTTGTCAGCTCGAAGGCCAGGGCAGCGAAGGACCATGATGAATAAAAGGGACAGTGGGCTCTGGTGGGTGGGGAAATTCCCAAGCCGCAGCCTGCCAGAGTCCCTACGTTCCCGAGGTCAGAAGGAGATGAACGGCCCCAGTGTGTTCACATGGCAACCGAGTGCTCAGTGGGCTGGAAAGAGCAAGGCTGGTGCAGAAGGCAGAGACCCGGCTTGTCCAGGGAACCAAGGGTGGGGAGCAGGGGCAGGAGTCAAAATGTGAGGCATATATTGTCACGTATGTCTTGTAACCGGATACCTGTCCTCAGAGCTCTGAAGTCGCTTCGGTCTTTAAATGAACCCTTTATTAAACCTCCACGTGCAGAGCTGCAGAGGCACTGGGCTTTGGGGACTCCATTCAAATCGGTTTTTAAGTGAATTTGGTGAGTTGCTATGACAGCAAACCCGCTCTTCCTCTGAGAAGTGAATGCCTCCAATTTTCATATCACATTAGGGGTATTTTTAAGTGAAATTTTGAGCAATTTTCTGGAATCATTGTTCTTTAAGGTTATGGCGGGGAATGGCAAGTGAATCTTGCTTATTTTTAGAACAGTTTTTTGAGTGGGTGGAAGTGCACACATAGTGTCAGATAAGTGAGTGTGTGGGTGTGCATGGGTCTCTGTCAGTGAGAGTGATTACTATCCTCAACACCCACACTGGCACCATGCCGTGTTGTAAATTGCTGATCTAAACTGAGTGCTATTTTACACGAAATTACATTTTCAGTTTCCCAGTGGCATTTGAACGTGTAGAAAGAAAGCAGCAGATTTCTTCCTTTGTCTTTCTCTTTCATTCATTTTTCCTCCTTTCTTTTACACTGGTAAACTGACTTAGCACCCAGCCGCTTGAGTTGAAAGGAGCATGGGGGAAAGGTGGGTTCTGTCATGAGTACTGGGGACATGGTGTGATGTCACTGCCAGCTCTGTGCGAGCGTGGGTGGTGTCAGAGCTCCCGTCTTGAGAGGGGGAGAGCAGTGGCAGAGGCGATGTCGCTGTCAGACAGGCAGCCGGGCTCTCGCGCTGCCGTGTACAGCCAGCTCTGTCAGGGCAAGCCTGCAGAGTGCCGGATGGACTCCCCGAAAGAAATCAGCCAAACCGGATTTGAGTGGCAGAGGACAGAAGGCAAACTGAATGAAATCGGGCTCAATGTCAGCGTGGACGGGCAGCTGAAAGATGGGCTTGTGAAAAATGCCAGCTTCCTGGAGCCGAATAAGCTCTGCTTCTTTGAGGGAAAGCTAGACAAAGGGCTCGGCACTGACGTGCAGGACAGGGAGTATCAAGCAAGCGCGGGTCACCTTGAGAGCAGGTATGTGATTTCAGACTCCCGTCATCCCTCGGAGGGGAACTTGGTGCACCAGAAGACAGCCAGGTTCCAGCTGGGACCCAGAGAGGGGCCAGACGACAACAAAGCCTCTATAGTTCCGGGGATGGTGGCAGGGAAGGATGGGCCAGAGACCAAGAGCCAGCCAGATCGGGATCTCCCTGGGGCTGCTGACCTCCCTGTTAAGGAGCAGGAGACCAGTGTTTGGAATCCCAACTTCCATCCAGCGGCTCCAGGCTGTCAGGGCTCCCGGGCAGCAACTCCAGGAAAGGAGAGTGGCATCACTCATGGCTGCCGGGTGACTGGAGTGGGGAGCGATAACCCGGGGCAGCTTGAATGTGGGTCCTCGCTGCCTGTGGCCGTGGCCCACCCAGCCCCCACTGCTGAGGGTTCACCCACGGCCCCTCCACCGATCACCATGGTGGAAGTCACCCAGGAACACTCGAATGCCAGCTCTCATGTCCGAGACCATGATAAGGAGTTGGAGCAATTGAGTCCTGTGGAGGAGGGGGCTTTGGGCGACCAAACGCCCCAGCAGAAGAAGGCAATGCGTCGGGCCCTGTCTGAATGTTCCCACCTCTCAGTTCCCCCAGCTGTCAACCTTGCAGATAAGTATCCTGAACTCCCCGCCCGAGAAGATCTTTCTCCTAGCCTGCTGCCTTTCCCCAGGAGCCCAGGGCCAACTCCTGCACCTAGGAAACTGGGGGCTCCTGCTGTGAGGCGCGCCATGACGGTGGCCGAGGAGCAGACAGCCAGCTACAGCCTGAACCCTGGGGACCTGCCCCTCCTATCCACCGAAGAGCTCCCTCCTTCCATCTGCGAGGAGCCAGTGGCCAAGAAGAGAGAAGAATCGACCCACTTGAACAGCGGCTGCGGCAGCAGCTCTGGGAAGAAGGAACTGGGAGCTGCTGGGCTGTATCTCCAGTGTAAGCTGGAACAGATTCCTGAAGTAAGCAGCGGCAAGGAAAAGGGACGAGGAAATGTTAGTGGCACCAGCACGGATTCTCGCCCCCAAGTCTGCCAGGGAGGTGAGAACCAGCCCGGACAGGCGGCTCTGGCAGGGAAGAAAGAAATCGAGGTCACCGCAACCCCGAGCTCTCCATCGTTCCTGTGTGGAGAGACCCCACGTGATGGTATGTTTCTAAATTTTGCCTCCATGGGGAACAGGCAGGCAGCAAGGAAGGAACCACAGTGAAGATTACCAGCAGGGACATTAGGTGGCCTGTCACTGCTGAATTGTGTGACTTCCTGGGAACAGCTTAACTCTGGGGCATTGAGAGGTTGTGCGGGTGAGGCGCAAAAGGGAGCAAAGTGTGACTGGGTCACCCTGAACGTCTGCTGGCAGGACAGCTAGTGTGGACTGAGGGTGTGGGCTGATTGGGTGGGAGGTGAATGGGGTTGGAGGATGGTGGGCATATGAAATAGAGCCCCTTCCAGTGACCTCATGTCACCCCGCCCACCCCCCCCACCCCCACCCCCCCCAGCCCTGGCTCCCTGTAGGTTTGGATCAGATGGTTCCTGAGCCTGTAGCATCCAGTCGCAGCTGATTGATTTCCTTGCTGCAAATCTGTCAGAGCAGAGAGTCACAATGGGTTTATCAGCTCTGACCTCCTCTCATTAAGTAACACAGTCTGGGTGTAGGCTCTGTTTCTCATTTTGCTTTTGAGAACGTTTTACTTTTGTTCAAGCTGAAAAAGAGCCTTTTAATGCTGGTTATTTAATATTCTTTTCCTGTTCCTCATGGTTGACCCAATCTTGCTTCTAGCTTTCTCTTTCAGTGTGCGGGTTGGGAGGGTTGGTGGGGAGAAAGGGAAAGGAGAGAGAAGAGAGGCGTGCGCCTAATAAACCGGGAAGTGTGGCAGGTTTCGCAGCTGCCTTCTGCGTCCTCCTTCCCGGCGTTTTCTTCCCTCCCCACCCCCACCCCATTGTCCTGACCGCACCGGGGTCTGTCCTCAGCGGTCTGAGGCAGCTCGCTGCTTTCCGCTGGGCCCAGTTGGAGCACAAAGGGCCTTCATTATTCACAGGCTTGTTAGTGAGGATTTCAAACACGGGTTTCATTTGTAAAAATAGCCTCTTTTCCTAGGGACTGTTTCCTCTAGTATTTATCTCTCATACATTTTTAGTGAAAATTTTCACTGTTTTTCCATTAAAATTAGATGTGGTGTTTTCTAGGGGAGGGGCAATTAGAACAGGATCTTTGAAGACTGACTGACAGGTTTTCCGTTTTGTGTTTTTTAAACGGAGGTGGGCAGAGAAGCTTCATCTGTCCCCTATTGTTTCCTGTGACTCCAAGATGGCAAGGACGCAGGTGTCCTGCACTGGAGCTTGCTTCCACTCGTGGTAGAACCGTCAGCTCCTCGGGAACAGCATGGCGTCCTCTTTTTATTGGTCCCCAGATACCAGTTGATACCCCATGAGGATTTTTGTTTATTTCAGAACAGGTTCATCCTAGTTCACACTAGCAGATGTTGAAACTGATGGAAAAAAATTTTAAATGACTAAACCCCACTGATCCATTCACTTGATAAATGTTTGAGTGCTAACTCTGCTAGATGCTGTTGAGATAAAAGTGTATAAAGATTCATTTATTCGGCATGCCTGCCACATGCCAGTCACTGTCCAGGTACCGGCGATTATCTGCGTCCTCAAGCGATTTATGACCTAGTTGTGGTTGGGAGTGTTGGCGAGAGGATGGTGAGTCATGGAAACTTTCAGGAGATGGTGGCCTTGAGAGCCTAGGATGCCTGACAATGCTGAGGAAAGGCTTCCAGGCGGAGGGACTGATAGAAATATGAGTGTGAAGCCTAGACAACTCACATCAGTTAGAAGAACAATGAGTGCTTATGGGGCACTCTCTTAAGAAGTATTTCCCCCTGGCCGGTGTGGCTCAGTTGGTTGGAGCATCGTCACATTACCAAGAGGTTGTGGGTTCAATTTCTGGTCAGGACACATACCTAGGTTGCAGGTTCTGTCCCCTGCAACCAGACCCGGTGCATATGATCCCTGGTCCGGGCATGTGTGATCCCTGGTCCGGGCATGTGTGATCCTGGTCCGGGCATGTGTGATCCCTGGCCCGGGCATGTGTGATCCCTGGTCCGGGCATGTGTGATCCCTGGTCCGGGCATGTGTGATCCCTGGTCCGGGCATGTGTGATCCCTGGTCTGGGCATGTATGATCCCTGGTCCAGGTGTGTACAGTCTCAGGTTGGGGTGCCTACAGGAAGCAACCAATTGAGGCTTCTTTCTCACATTGATGTTTATTTATCTTCCTCTCCCTTTCTCTCTCTCTAAAAAGCAATGAAAATATGTCTTTGAGTGAGGATTTAAAAAAAGTGAAAAAAAAAGAGTTATTTTATTGCGAAAGATGGAAACACACTCAGAGGAACCCAAATTTATAAAAGGTTATCTAGTGACAGGCTGTAGAAGACTCCAGTTTTAGGCGGTGTAGCCAGCCTGCAGCCATTGTGTGTCTCCCTCGGGTCCTTTCGCTTCTCCCTAAATATGTGCTTTGTTCTCTTCCCTTCTGGAAACTGGTTTTTCTCTGCCATCTCTTACCTTTTGCTTTCTTTGTGACTCTGGTCAGCACAGGACATGGGATTGACCGGCTTGGGACTCTGCCCTGCTTTATGCTACCGTATATCTCAGGGACTTGTGGTTACTTGACTAAAGTTTCCTTTCTTTTAGAGAAAGAGCAAGTAAGTGTATCTAACTGGCTCGGTTTGGTCCAGACGACTATGTGCCAGGCACCACAGCTTAGTAACTAGTCTTCCCATTCAGACCTGCCCACCTCATTCATCTGGCGGCGGATGTGGGCTGGGCAGATCCATCTGCAGTGTGGCAAGAACAAACGGAAGAAGAAAATCCGGGAAGTTGTTTGGAACCCCAGTTTCAAATGCGGCCCCTAAGATGCTGAAGCATTACTCCACTGTGGTGGCTGCCTGTGACAGTCAGCAAAGACTCTCCTGTTCTCAGCGGATGAGGTGACAGAAAACTGAAGGCAAAAAAGCCCTGTTATGACCATAGACTTAGGTAGGAGTAGCAGGTGGAGCATCAAGGTCGTGATAGGGTTGGTGCCACAGAAGTGAAATCGGCTGGAGTCGAAAACTGGATGATGTGTAAGGGGGTGTGTGTGTGTGTGAGGAAGAGGAAGAGGGGAGAGACATGTTGAAGGTGATGCTGTGAGTCTCTCCTTGGTTTCCCAGCAGGCAGTAATGGGAAGATCCAATGGAAGAGCAGTTTTGTGGAGCAGTAAATGAGCTCTGTTTCAAACTTTTTTTTTTTTTTGAAGTTGTAAGGATGCATGGGTTTGGTCTGTAGCAATTGGCTGGTGTGTTGTGGCAAGAAGCACCGTCTGGGAGGGAGACAGCTTTTCTGCTTGTGCAGAGATCTCGTGTGTTTCATTGGGTGACAGTCACCTGTGCAGGTGGAGGCGCGGCACGTGTGTGTCCCAGGTGGTGCGATGTCGTGAGGAGTCCTTGCTGTTTACTGAGAATCCCGTGCCTGCTGAAAAGTGCTCCCGGCGTCTGGGGCTGGTGAGAGCATGGCACACGGGCGGTGAGGTGTTCTTTCAGCCTGCTGTCGGACAAAGGCAGTTACCGACTTTGCATAATGGGTTTTTTTTTCCTTTCTTCCCATTTTTAAAACTTAACAAAATTCAGTTGTTGACTAAAACGACATGTGATTTCAAACATCACGAAGTACAAAATTCTATACATTAGAAAACCACCTACCAAGACAAGATGAAATCGATTCAGTTTTTCCTTTCAAGTAAATAGAACTAACTACTCTGAAGTAATTCAGCAAACAATCATGAAAGGCCCCAGAAAGGTGCAAAGGGGAGGGTGGACTAGGTAAGGACCTCAGGACTCATGGAAGGACAGTGCAGTGAGTTTCCTGGTTTTCTTTTTAATCATCCTGCAACCTGAAATCACCAACAAGCAGAGGGGAAAAAAAGAAAGAAAAGAAGAAAAGGGGAAAAAGGAAGAAAGAAAAAATCTTGCCCTAGCTGGTGTGGCTCAGTGGTTGAGTGCTGGCCTGCAAACCAAAGGGTCACTGGTTCCATTCCCAATCTAGGGCACATGCCTGGGTTATGGGCCAGGTCCCCAGTAGGGGGCGCTCAAGAGGCAACCACACATTGATGTTTCTCTCCCTCTCTCCCTCCCTTCCTCTCTCTAAAAATAAATAAATAAAATTTTTAAAAAAGAAAAAAAAAATTCTGCTCTTTCTTTCTAAGAGACCAGGAGAGGAGAAGCCGCATAAAAGACACAGCGATAGGCCCATTTCCCTGTCCATGTCCAGCAGCAGCAGTGGGCGCAGTCCCCTGCAGACACAGTGTCTGCAGAGTTCACCAGGGCCTCCGGGCCTCCCTGTTGTTCGTTCCACATCCAGCAGCAGGTAGAGCATTGCAGTGCGATCCCTGCACACTGGCAGGGAGGCTCATTCCCTGTCCCTTACCAGGTGACAGCACCAGTGGCACCTCTACGCCTGCTGTCTTCCAGCCTTCTTCCTACTAGTGGAAGGAGACCTAGGTAGGTTTCCTTCCCTCCAGCAGCAGCAGGCCAGGCAGTGGCTTCCCACTCCCAGCAGCACCAGCAGAGATCTAGCAGGAAGTCTGCCAGCACTGGGTAGCCGGAACACAGGCCCGGAAAAACTCGGCCTTCCACACGTCTGGCGTCGCTTAACTCCCACCTGGTGAAACCACGTGGCCCAGCGAAGTGCCTGGAGCCCTTGCAGGCAGGAGCAACGAGGACTGAGTGAGAACTTCCTGGAGCCAGAACACAGGAGGCAGGATTATACTGCATGGGCTCTGGACACCGAATTGTTGAAACTGTAGCCAGAGCCTGCTCACTAAATTTGAACAGTGATTACCTGCTAAAGTACAAAACTGGATTTTAAAATACCATCATAACATTGCTTCAACAAGCAGTTACGCATTTTCTTAAAAACAAATGAAAAACTAGCAAATCTCAGCAATTAAATGTGATTTAAAGGTACCAAATGGAAATTATAAATAGGAAAAATACAATAATCAAAATTAAAAATGCGTCTGACAGACTCAGTAGTGGACTGGAGATGTTAGAGAACAGAGTCAGTGAACCCGACGGCAGAAATAGAATGTGTTCAGTCCGAACAAGAGAGAGACAATAGACTGAAGAGAAGTGACAGCCCCTCAGAGACCTTTGGGACAATAACGAAAGACCTAACGTTTGTGTCATCGGAACCCCAGGAAGTGAAAACCCCAGGCTGTGAGGCTGAACAACTATTTAAAGAAATAAAGACTGAAAACTTCCCAGATTTATAAGAGGACATAAGAAATTCAAGCAAATGAACAAACCCCAAATGGGAAAACCCAAAGGAGTCTATACCACGACATTTTATCAATAAACTTGTAAACTGAGAACAAATTTCAAAACCTTAAAAACAACCAGGAGAAAATCCGCATTGGGCAACAGCAGCTCGCATGACGGTGTTTCTTGTCGGGAATCGTGGAGGGCAGAGGCAGCGGTGCATGTTTAAAGAGCTAAAAGGAAAGAACACTCAAGGACAAATTCTGTATCTGGTAAAACTATCCTTCAGGAATAAAGGGAAAGAAAAGAAGGACGTTCTTAGATAGAGGAAAACTAGAGAATGTGTTGCCAGGAGATAACCCTTAGAGAATGGCTAAAGGAAGCTCTCCAAAAAGATAAGGTACAACAACAGAAGGAGGCTTGGAATTTCGGGAATGAAAGAACAATGGCATTGGTAAAAGTAGGTGTAAATATAATAGAAAAGGAAACATTTAAGACATTGTAGTTTTAAAGTGGGGGAGGGTAAAAGACCCTAAAAGGAAGCACGTTTTCAGTGATTCACTTGACATAGCGGACCGTTGATGCCAGCAGCCTGTATGGATGTTGTAACACTAAAGCAACCGCCTGGAAGACTATCCAGAGCAACGCGCACAAAACCATCAAAATGGAATTCTAAAGGTTCAAGTAACCCACAGGACAGCAGGAGAAAAGGAAACAAATAAACATAAAGAACAAGGAAAATGGCAGATAGAGCCCTAACACATCAATAATTACTTTAAATGCAAGTAGTCTAAATAGTACAAGTAAATGATGGGTTGTAAGAGTAGATTTTTAAAAAATTACCCAACTAGCCCGGCTGGTGTAGCTCAGTGGATTGAGCGCGGGCTGGGAACCAGAGGGTCCCGGTTCGATTCCCAGTCGGGGCACATGCCTGGGTTGCAGGCCAGGTCCCCAGTGAGGGCCATGTGAGAGGCAACCATACATTGTTCTTTCTCCCTCCCTTCTCCTCTCTCTGAAAATAAATAAATAAAATCTTAAAAAAAATTACCCAACTATATGCTGTCTTTAAGAAATGCATGTTACACATAAGGACATAGGTAGGTTAAAAAAAAAAGAAAAAAACATGTCATGCTAACATTAATATTTTTAAAAAGTGGCTGGCTATATTAACATCAGACAAAGTAGATTTCACAGCAAAGAGTAAAGGACCAATCCACCAAGATGACGTAGCAATTCTAAATGTACATGCACCAAAGAACAGAACCAACAACCGGAAACAAGCAAAGTGTCCTCCGTGGATGGCCGGCTAGACTGCGGTACAGTCATACCTTGGAATCTTACTCAGCAATAAAAAGGAACTAACTCGAAATACCTGTGACACCGATGCACCCCATAAGTATTGTGCCAGGAGAGAGGAACCAGACACGGAAGGTAGCACATGGTGTGATGCCGTTGGTCTAATATTCTTGAAATAATATTACAGAGTTAGAGGCCAACAGGTGCCAGGAATTCAGGGATTGGGAAGAGAGCGGCTAAAAAGGGAGCGTGAGGGAGCCCCGTGGTGTTGGGACTGTTCTGTGTCGGGACTGTTAGTAGTGGTTACATAAGATGGATAAACTTGCCTAGAACCGCAGATGGGCTCAGGTGCGCGCGTGCGCAAATGACTCCAAGTAAAATGGAAAATCGGAACAAGCTCTGCGGGTTATAGCAGGGCCAGTTTCCTGGGTTTGACAGTGGCCATCGGCCCTGGGGGAGGCTGCCCGCAGGGTACACGGGACCTCCCTGTACATTTCCCTGTAACTTGCTGTGAATCTGTAATTATTTTTAAAAGTTTCTGAACTAAACTCTCCTGCTATCCCTAGTTTTGTGCCCCACCCCCTTCAAATGAAGCTACCATCGTTTTGTTTCATTGTGGTTCTTCTGAAGATTGTTTAAAATGCGTGTACAGGTGTTATTTGCCATAGAAATGTATTTTCCTCATCTCTTTTCTAGACAAGTGGCTTTATGTTTTACATACTGTTCTGTGCCTTGCTTTTTTTTTCCTCATTCAGACTTTCTTCCATATCAGTCATGAAATAATTTTTTGGTGCTTTACTTTTTCAGATTCAGAGATTTCATTCATACAGCCAGTTTCCTGCTAAGGGACATCGGCGTTGTTTCGGTCCTTTGCTTTTAAAAACAATGCTCTGACAAAAGACTGTGATGTGTGCTCTTCTGCAGGTGTGTGAGTGTGTCTCTAAGGTAAATTTCTAGAAATCAGATTTCTGGACTAGAGTTATCTACACTTGTACTGCTCAGGGGCACGGCATGACTTCGCCGCATGTGAGCTGTGCCACTTCAGCACACTCACCAGTAGGGCACTGCCTCCAACGGTTCCTTTCAACTTTTGGAAAGGTCACAGTATGTTAGGTTAAAAATAGCATCTCCATATAGCTTTCATTTTTATTTTCCTTTGCGCTTGGACATCTTATTTTCAAAAGTGATTTGTATCTCTGTAAACTTTGTGTGTATTCTTCTGGCCAATTTTCTACTGGGTTGTTGGCTATTATAGGAGTTATGGATTTATAGGAGTAATTTATGTAATAGATTCTTTGTCTTCAGTGTGAGGTTCAGATTTTTTTTCCTGTTTATCGCTTGCCTTTTGAATCTTTGTTATTTTGGCCATATTGAAGGTTTTTCTTTTTCTGTAATCAGAGTGACTTTTATGGCTTCTGGATTTCGTGCCAGTTAGAAAGGTTTTGCCTGCACCCTGGTTAAAAATGTAATAGTACTTTCATGATTTCAGATGTAGCCCTATTGAAATCTGGAGTAACCTCCCCTGAAATGGTTCTGCTGGGCATAGCCTTAGGCAATAGACTTTATTTCTGGCTCCGGGTCTGGTTTCCCGGGTCTCCTCAGCCTTGTTGGAAATCTGGGTCACTGCTGGAATTAGATCGAGTTAATCTCACATCCTCTCTAAAGTGGTGCTTTACACAGGGAAAGGAAGTAAGAGGAGGACATTGGATGATCTTCTGGCATTTATCCCATCTCTCTGCAACCTTTATTCCAAGAGATAAACTCTAGTAGAAGAGGCTTTGTCCCCGGTGTGCACGGGGAGTTAGTGGTTGGGTGACAGAACCCTTTGCCTGTCCGTCTCCAGGGAAGGGAAACCAAACTTGAGGGGCCGTTTCCTCCCCTGATCATTGTGCAAACCCCACTTAGGTTGCTTCTCCACAGGGACCGGCTGCCCGAATCTCTGGAATCTAAAACTGTCCTCCGTCACAAAGAGGGGAACTTGGGAGTCTTGTCCACTTCACAGCAGCGCGGCACAGCCCTGTGGATTTTTTCAGAATGAAGTGCTAGTTAGTTGTCTGTCTCTGCTAAGCCTTGATGTTGGGAATGGATGTGAAAAACCTTTGCTTAGCCTTAACTTCCACCCTTTAGGAATATCCAAGCCAGAAGAAGGACAGCCTGCTGTGAGTGTGACCGGAAATGACATCACCGCCCCTCCAAACAAGGAGCTCCCACCAAGCCCAGAGAAGAAAACAAAGGTAGTTGCCAGAATGGTGGGTTTACCTTTTACCGCTGCAGTTTTTTTTAATAGTATCTTCAGCTATTATTGCTTGAATCGTGAATGAAATGTCTTTTTTTCTGAGTTGTTACTAGTTCTTTCGCAAGTTTAGATGTGCTTTAAAAAAAATGTTATATTCCCATTTTACCGAAATGGCCTAACTCAAACCTTAACCTCTCGGCCTTGGACCCTGCTATCTTGACTCTGTGGGAATGTCCTGTAGCGGCAGTTTCTGCTTCTCAACCACAGCAGAAGGAATTACAGAACTCTTTTGAAATAGATTCTGAAATCTGCATTCATACAAGGGAACACATTTTTGCGTAGCTTCAGACACTTACTGGTACTAATTTCCAAGTTCAAACGGCACATTTTAGTGTGGCCTCATTGAAGTGCAGGTAGCAGTCCCGCGATCACCCGCCGGTGACTTTTTCATAGAATTATTACAGCCACCAAAAGTTAATTAAAGTTAATTAGTTATTTAGAGCTATTACTTGCTCTAAATAGAATTTAAATTTTCAGGATCAAACTGCTGGGGTGTGTGGCACTGCCACTAAGAAGCAGTTCCCGACTTTCTTTTCCTCTCTCCTGGCGCCTCCCTCCTCTTTCCTGAGCTCAGAAAAAAGGAGTGCTCATTTTCAGTTGCATCTCTCTTCATTGCTTATTGTTTTGCTTTGAATTGTGCAATTTATACTTTTTTTAAATTTTGTTTTTATTCTTGTCTGTGTGTTTGATGTTGGCCTTTAAAAAAAATAAAACAACAAATCAACTTAAAGCCTTTGGCCACAACTCAGCCTGCAAAGACTTCAACATCGAAGGCCAAAACACAGCCCACTCCTCTCCCTAAGCAGCCAGCTCCCGCCACCTTTGGTGGGCCGACTAAAAAACCCATGAGCCTGGCTGCAGGCTCAGTACCAGCTGCCCCACCCAAACGCCCTGCTGCCGCCACTGCCAGGCCCTCCATCTCTCCTTCAAAAGACGTGAAGCCCAAGGTGAGTGGTCCCCACAGCTCTGTGCAGGGAAGGCTTTTCCCTCCGTGTGTCAGACAGACAGGCTCTTGTTACCAGGCGATGGCATCAGGCCGGTGGGGTTGGGGACAGGCCAGGGAAAGGTGACCGGACAGTCTGTCTGGGGGCCCATGGCACAGCTGACCACTGGAAGGTCTTTTATGCTTTCTGCCTTTGCCTGCCGTGGTTGGAGGCAATATTACATCGACTCGGTTTCCCTCCCTTCTCCCAGCTCTCCTGACTCTTCAGCTGTTGAAACACTTGCTAGCCAGTTCCCCCTTCTCCGTATACTAATAGATAATCCTTTTTGTTGTAATTCCCACATCACATTCCCAGATTCCCTTCTTTGTCCTCGTCAATTCTGCAGAAGTGAATTTCACCCATTGCTTTTGCGATAAGCGCTTCCAGCTTGTTTCGGCAGGTCCCACTGCATGAGATAGTTTGCTTTGCTTTTGGCATCGGGCCACCTCTCACTGAACCGCTTCTGAAGGTCTTCGGTTTTCCAGGTCACCCACACGTCATTGCCCAGAAACGGTCACTTTGGAACAGCATTGGCTTTTCGGGGTGACCCCAGGAGGAGAGGACGCAGGGAGTCAGTGCCTGCCTTAACATCATGCGTGACCTGAGCAGGGCCTTTATGTCAGCCCGGTGTCTCCTTTATATGCGTGTTATGAGATCATCTCCATGTTAAAACATCATGCATTTTAATCGAATCTTGTAAAGACAACTGGGTGGAACCTAGGGATTGTAATCGAGGCTGAAATCCTTTCGTGGACGAGGAATGATGAAATCTCCTGGAGCTTCCTGACCCTCATTTATCCAGTTGACTGCTTTTCCTGATTTTTAGAAACCAGTTTCTTAGACTTAGGAGGGTAGGGGGAAGGTGCCTGTGGCCACGGCGCAACTGCCCCGCCACACTTGCTCTGCAGCAAATCCTGGGGGAGACAGGGCGGTACCAGGAGGAAGGGTGTCTAGTGAAATTTCAGTCTATAATAAAAACAAAAACTAATATCAGTCTGCTCATTGTGTAGCGCAGTTATATAACCTTCCCCAGGATCAGTGCTAGTAAGTGGCAGAGGCAGTATTTGAACTTGGGGTCCAATGCCAACAATGCTGTGCTCAGGCCCTCGGTCAGCACTGTTGTTGCGTGGCTTTCTGCCATCCAGTTTTTAAACAGCATTCAGGTTACAGCTGACCCGAAGAGGTGACCGGCATGGCAGGGGTTACTGTTCTTTGTCCTTTGGGGTAAGAAACAGACAGGGCCCCACTAGGTTATTCTGAATCGTAGTCACAGTGTGGTGAATGTGAAGGGGACCTCGGGGTGCATCTGGTTTGTCCCCCAATCCTGGAGCAGACAGTGAGGAAGCCCCTCTGCACAGACTCCTGAGACGTGTTCTGGACAGAGCTGGTAGCTGAGCTTGTTCCTCTGTTTCCAGCCTCAGGTTTCTTTGTACCATGCTTAGGGACTTCGTTTTTTGGGGTGTTTTTTTTTAAGATTTTATTTATTCATTTTTAGAGGGAAAGGGAGGGAGAAAGAGAGGGAGAGAAACATCAGTGTGTGGTTGCCTCTCACGCACCACGTACTGGGGGCCTGGCCTGCAACCCAGGCATGTGCCCTGACTAGGAATGGAACCGGCGACCCTTTGGTTTGTAAGCCAGCACTCAATCCACTGAGCCACACCAGCCAGGGCAGGACTTCCTTTTTAGAAATGGACATTACCCTGAACTTGCAGGGTTAGATTTTATTTAATTGGATGCCAGGCCTGAGTTTCTGCACACCTCCTTAGCTGATGTTCCATTTATGCAATATCCTACATGTCTCCACCAACATGCTGCCCCTTGAGTGGCCATTTCTCCTGGAGTTGAAGGTCTGGATCCACTTGTCTATGGTTTGGCCTACTCTCTTGAGTTACATGGTATGTTTGCTTATCAGAACAGTGTGGCCCAGCTGGTGTAGCTCAGTGGATTGAGCGCGGGCTGGGATCCAGGCGGTCCCGGTTCGATTCCCAGTCGGGGCATATGCCTGGGTTGCGGGCCGGCTCCCCAGTGAGGGCCACGTGAGAGGCAACCATACATTGCTGTGTCTCTCCCTCTCTTTCTCCCTCCCTTCCCCTCTGTCTAAAAATAAAAATAAATAAAATCTTTAAAAAAAAAAAAAAAAAAAGAACAGTGTGTTCATCCCCTGTTCCCGTAGAAACCAGGTTAAATTGATTCCTTCGCTTCCTTGCTAGCGACAACAAGCCCAAGCTCCATGGAACAGTGACCCAGGTGCATCTGTACTTGAGAGACTTCTCTTTGCTTTCAGTCGCAGCTGTGACATCTGTGCTTCTCAGCCCCTCTCTTGGTCAGGCCTGCACCCTCTGCCTACCCCTTCCCATCATCTAGACTCTCAGAGACTTCTCACCCTCTCTCTAGTCCCTCATGCCCCGTGTCTTCAGAGCTGCCTTAGAGACCCTGTGACCCCACCCCCTTTGTCCAGGTACGGAGCCAAAGCCTAGAGAGAGCAGTGACTTGCCCTGGAGCACTCTGGGAGTCAGGGCGGACTGGGGCGGAGCTCAGGCATGGCTGGCTCCTGGGGCCAGTGTGCTCCCCTTTCGCAGCCCGGCCTGTTCACCCACTGGGTGCCTCTCAGCCAAAGAAGGCCTGAGTTTGACTGGACGTGATTTTTAATTTTTGTTCTGTTTATGTGTTTGTGCATCTCTGGTCATGTATTTAATACACTAAATGCACCAGTATTTAGTGCAGTAGGTAGAGCCCAGGGCACTTGGATGGTCAGGTGAACTTTACAGGGCCCTTCATTCTCGTTAGTTCAGGTTGGCTTGAGGTTGTTTGGCTCCCCGGCTCCTGACCCCACAGCGCCCTACAGGGCCAGTTTCTCACGTTCTCTGGAGGGCTTTGATCCTAGGACCACATGCATTTTCCTATCAGTAGCTGCCAGCCCCAAAGCACCCTGTTTTTGGGTGTGTGCACCTGTGGAAGCATCCTTGGCATGACTTCCGGGGCCTGTGGATGACTGCAGCTCTCATTCCCACTTTCCTGTTATCAGCCTGCTGCAGAGGCAAAGGTTCCCGAGAAGAAGGCCACACCATCCAAGCCGGCCACACCATCCAAGCTGGCCTCTGCTCCGGCCTCCAGGCCTGGCTCCAGGAGCACCCAGACTGTTCCAAAAGCCACAGCAGCTGCCTCTGTTACCTCTGCGGGGCCAAGCAGTAGAGGCACTCCCGTGCCCCTGCCCAAGAAGCCTGCTGGTGAGTACTGTCACCTCGATGTGGCCCCAACCACAGCTCCAGCTGGTGCCACATCAGGCCTACAGACCCCCCATCAGTCCTTGTGGGGGGGTGTTGGGGAGTGGCAGCTGTGGTCTCTGTGTGCGGTTAGCAGGTACGTGTGTTCAGAAGAACCTTGAGTAGAGGGGCGTGTCAGGAACTCCCGGGGAGAATTTGCTCTTCCTTTCTTAGTGTCTCCGTGGCTCCCCACACAGTGCAGTCACAGGCCTCTTACATGAGAAGAAGTGGGCCATTCGGTTCCACAGGCGTGTACTGATCGCCCGTGTCCAAGGCCATGTGGAAGGCCTTGTCCAGACTGGAACAGAAGAAGATGCAGTGCCCAGCTCGGTGCCCTGAGTGGGGCGTGGTCTTTACATGGCTGCATAATGCTCTGCTTTGTCCTTCGAGAACAGCACGGCCCCTGGCGCAAGGGGCTGCTCAGTAATGGCCGAATGAATGCAGGAATCTCAGTGCTGGATGAGCCGGTCAATCGGTCACTTTGTTAAACGTTACATTAAAAAGTATGTGTTTGTTCAGGCATCAAGACCGAGGGAAAACCTGCAGATGTCAAGAAGACAGTTACGAAGTCTGTACCAGGTAACACCCCCTCCCCCCTCTGTGGAACCCTAATTTAAACCCCAGCTCTTCCACGACTTTAAGGCTCCCCCCATTTGCTCTCGCCCCCTGAACACTGTGTCTCTCACTCGTACCTTTACAGCTGACTCGAGTCGCTCAAAGACCACCTCCAGCAGCACAGTGAAGAAAAACGCCACTGTCCCTGGGGCGACTTCCCCAGCAGGCCCGGCTCCCAGTCGAGTCAAGTCCACACCCGCGCCTCCCCGGCCCCCTGGGACTCTTGCTGTGGACAAGAAACCCACATCAGTCAGGTCCAGCTCCTCCGCTCCCAGGATGAGCCGCCCGGCTAACAATGTGTCTGCCCCTGATCTAAGGAATGTCCGTGCCAAGGTCGGCTCCACGGAAAACATCAAACATCAGCCTGGAGGAGGCCGGGTGGGTCTGGGGAGCTTGGGGTCCTCGGCATGCTGGTCCCTGCTTCTTTCCCTGCCACATCCAACCACTGTTCCTGAAGCCTCTCCTCACATCAGCCCAGGGCGCACCAGAGCGGGGCAGTTGGGATGTGGACGTGGTGTCAGGGCGTGTCGGCCGGGGCTCTGCATCCCAGCAATCAGGAAGGGGGCGGGGCGGGGGGCTGAGCTCTGGGCCTTCCCCTCCCATTGGAATCTGAGGGGTCCCTGTTCAGTATGTAGGGGTTTAGGCTTCTATTCTTGCTTGGAGGCAAAAAGGTTCTTCTACTTTACAAAATGAATAGAGCAGACCTCTGGGGCTGCTAAGGGGAAATCCAGGGGACACGAACCTGGTTTGTCACGGTTCGCACCCCCATACTGTGAGCAGCAGGAGAGGCAGCCGGGTGGCGAGTCTGTCTGAGAGAGGACGAGGGTGTCCTGCCGTGGCCCGTGGCTGTCCTGAGCTGCTGGAGAGTGTTGTGATGGAGAGCCCGGTGGCCCTTTCTGTTTGCATCCATTCTGGCATTACTTGTTGAGTGTTAGCAGCCATGGGGACATGGTGTGTGAAAAAGGTGGTGGCAAAAGTCCAAGTTCAAGGCCCTGGAGATGACCTTGCTTCAGCCCAGAGCTGTTAAAAAACTGAAGGAAAATGAGGCAGAATCCTGATACAGCTGGAAGACCCTGGTGGTGGACGGGATTGGTCTGGGACGAGGGCCTAAGTGACCGCGGCCCCCGCGCCCAGCCAGGCCTGGGGGCTGCGGTGCTGCCGGCCGTCTCCCCTCTGGGTGCTCTTGCGTGGTGCAGGAGGTCTTGGTGGGGAGATGAGTGACTCAGTCTGACAACGCAGTTATTTTCTGTCCCCACATCCATCTTCAGTAGAGGCTCCCTGTGACCATGGCCACTTCCTTGGGGTGTATAGAGCGTCTGAGTGGGAGGGCATCGCGGTTGGAAAACAGTAACTGCACCCACACTCCGGAGAATCGCTGGCTGAGCCCTCCTTCCCGCCTCTCCTCAGTGCGCGCCCTCTCCTGGCTCAGCTCGAGCTTTGGCCTGTGTTTACCCTGGGAAATGGGTGTCCTTTCCCAGGAGCAAGGGTGACCTGCTTCTGCCTGGTGGCCTGGCCTGGATTCGAGTCCCCAGGCTTCTTTCCCTCTTGGCATTGGGGCTCTTGTCCTCTTGGTGTGAAATTTGCCCTCCCTTTATCTCCATCTAGGCCAAAGTAGAGGAAAAAACAGAGGCAGCTGCTGCAGCCCGAAAACCCGAACCTAACGCAGTCCCTAGAACAGCGGGCCCAGGTGCGAGTGCACAGAGACCGCCTGCTGGGAAAGTGAGTTCCGCTTGCACTTTTACCTCTGGGAGGTAAAAGGTGGTGAACTATCCCTCGAGCCTGAGTCACTTTCCCTTCTGGGGCACTTTTTACCTGTCTTTAAACTAGTTTCTGCTTCTCTCCCTGTGCGCCCTCCTCGGTATTGGATGATTCATCCGCCAGAAAATTTTTTGTATCAATCCTGAAAGTTAACAGTTGGGAGCCCATGTTCCCTTTGGGGACTGTTTATTTAACCGGATAAAATGGATACAAAAGTGTCAGTCTCTTCCTTCCCACAACCTTGAGCTGAAACCCTGTCACACACACACACACACACACACTCACACTCACATTCAGAGCACCGGGGTTCTTCCTCAGTAAGGCACGGCAGTGGTAACCTCTGGCACCTGGAACCCACAGACCCTGTGCTTTACGGTGAACTAGAAGGGCCCTCTGGTAACACTGCAGGGCATGGGGTGGCTTCATTTGTCCTGGCTCCCCGAGTCACCTCTTAATGGAAAATTAGTATGCTTACCTCAGTGAAAACCCACCCAGCACGGGTCAGGGGGGTTGCAGCATCAGCTAGAGGTCAGAGGTAAGCTGACCCTAGAACCAGGCCCTCCTGCTTGCTGTAGGAACCTTCTTCCCTTAGCTGTGCAGGTAGGTGGTCTCTCTGGCCAAGGGCTTCCAGGGCGGCCTAAGCTCCAGCCTTTAAGAGCCAGGATGGGTCTCATCCAAGGAATTTGTACAGTCAGTGAGGTAAGGAGCCCTGCACCTTGGCTCCTGGGCAAACATCTTGAGGTCCTGTAGGTCTTTGCTTCAGACCAGGGCTTATTACAAAGTGGTTTGTGAAGAAGGCAAGAAATGGTGACGTATTTGGGTTGGAGTTTCTCAGGGTGGATTTCTCTATTCCGTGGAGGACTCTTCGGTTTGGGAGCTGCGTCATGTGCAAAGGGCTCCAAAGGGAAGGAAGGAAGGGAGGAAGGAATGAAGCAAGGAAGCAAGCTGGCAGCTGTTCCTTCTTGAGAAGGCTCCAGAAGAATTCTTTGTTCCAGCCCTTAGAGCCTGGGCCTTTGTGTGGCTGCATTCCAGGCGGAGCGGCTCATGTGCGGTTCCACGTGCTGTGCCCCTGGGCGGTGCACCGTTGCAGCCCTGCCTGGCTTCTTGGCACACGAATCGCCCAGGATACAGGCGTGGGCATCTGGAGGATTCAAGACAGTGTTTTACCCTTGAGTCAGGAGACTTGACCTAACCCTCAATTGTGCTGTGCGCTCTGAAGCCCTGGGAGAATGGGCTACTTGAGCAGCCTGCGTGTCCCCTGGTGTCCAGGATTGTGCACGGCAGGTCCAGCGGCCTGGAGTCCATCTGCGTTTACAGCTTATCGGCATCCCTTCCTTACTCTTAGTACCAGATCTGTGCTCTGTGAGCCAGCTGCCCAGTGCTTCTTCCAGCAGCCTTTGCCTACCAGGGTGGGGCTGGCTGCAGCCGTCCCAGGCCCCAGATTGAGGGGAAGTGCCGTCCTTGGGTGAGGACTGGCCCGGATGAGCAGGCAGGGGCGGCAGGGCTGTGGGGGGGTGGGCGCCTGGGGCTGGCTGCTGTCGGGCTTGTGAACCACAGCCCAGTCCCCAAAGAGCAGTGGTAACGACCGTGTAGCACCTATACTACATCTGCTTCTGTCCTTGTGTCGTTGGTTCATGTTTTCACCCCTCCTGCTCCTTCAGACCCCTTCCTCTGTGCTTCCACAGCTGTTCTGCTGGCGGTGGGCGGAGTTTCGGCGGCACTCTGTGTTGGTTGTCATGGTCACATGTGGACTCACCGCCTGCCCTGTGTCAGTTCTAACCAGCCCTCTCCCTTTGTGTTGTTTTTTTTTTTCTGTTCTCTAACACTCCAGGTCCAGATAGTCTCCAAAAAATTGAACTACAGCCATATTCAGTCCAAGTGTGGTTCCAAGGACAATATTAAGCATGTCCCTGGAGGTGGTAATGTAAGTATGAGCTCTGGACACCTGGCATCTGAGGCCCAGTCCACCGTGGGGCACACTGGGGCGGGGGCCACCTGCCTGAGCTGACAGGACCCCGGCTGGTGGGCCGCTCACTCACTCAGCATCTTGCCAGCCCTGGGGGTGGGGGGCCTTTGCTTCTCCTGTAGCTGGGTCAGAGGCCTGGTGTGAGGGCAGTGGTCGGCAGCGGGCCTGTGGCTTCTCTCGAGTTTGCTCCTGGAGATCCACGCCCCTGTCTGCACCCCCCTGAGCACGGTGGAGGTCCACATTCTTCCAAGGCCTCCCTGACCCTTGCTGTAGACCCAGGGAGTTAATGCACCACTCCCCCCCTGCCCCTCCCCGCCAGCCTCCCAGGGCTCCTGTCTTGTCCCCTCCTGCTTGCCCCTCCCCCACCCTTCCTCCTCCCTGCTCCCAGCCTTCTCCTCTCTCTCCTTTCTCATCGC